>JANHFX010019159.1:0-22796 GCA_027560015.1 Chloroceryle amazona | reverse complement strand
CAACAAGTCTATGAGCAACCTGCTCTAGTTGAGGATGTCCCTGCTCTCAGCAGGGGGGGTGGACTAGATGACTTCTAGAGTGCCCTTCCAACCCAGACATTTCTATAATTCTATGATTCCATCTCAAAATACATAAGATAAATCTGTTTTCCTTGCAGCTGGGAAGTGTGCCTGCCACACCAAGCAGACATGACAGTGGCCCAGTGTGCTCCGCCACAGCCGGGAGCAGGTGGCCTGTCCCTGCTGGAGGTCACCAGCCTGGTGAGCACCAGCTCAAGCCAGCAGGAGCAGCAGGAGCAGCAGCGCTACTTCAGGTATGTTGCTGCTGGGTGAGCAACAAAAAGACACATCCTCAGTTTGTGAACTGAAAATCCTAAGGCCCGGAAGTAAAACCTGAAAGCCCCTCAAAAGGCGGGAGGGCAGACAGTCTGCTCTTGCTTCTGGCTCACCTCAGAGACACCTGCTCCAAAAGAATCACAAAGCGGGGAGGGACAGCGATGAAACCTTGTCTGCGGCCTTCACAGCACCTGTCCCTCTGTGGGTTTTGCCGAGGAGAAGGGAGGTTTCAGCCCCTCAGAGAGGAGGCTGCTCAGGGAGGCTGGGCGGGGTTGTGCTCGGAGGTGCCGCCTCCGCTCCCCCCCGCCCCCGCCCGCTGAGGCACGCAGGGCACCCGCCTCTGCCGGACCTCCGCATAAACCTGACCGTGGCCTCACCGTTTCGGCGGGAATTCGGCCTTGCTCCAGCTGGGCCCTGCTGTGTCGCTCCTCGGTTCGTGCCCGGGGGCGCGGGAACATTCCCAGCGGAGCCAGGCGGGAAGGGGCAGCTGAGAGACAATGGCTCCGTCGGTCCGGGAAGCACGTCCCTCTCTGTCCTCTGGTAAAAGGGATCGGCTCGTCACCCCCTCTCATTGCCTTCTCTGGCGTGAGTCCCCTCACCAGCGTGTCCCAGATTGCACTGTTCCAGCGAGAACATTCTCCATCAGGTGTTGTCTGTGTCTACCTGAGCTGGCACCGGTGGCACGTCCCACAGCTTCACATTCCCTTGTGGGCCAGTATCCCTGATTTGGCTACCTGAGGGCTTTGTGCTGAGCAGATCACGAGAGGAGGAAGGTGATGTCTGCAGAAGAGGATCCCTCTCCTGTATTTCACCAAGGAGGTATGACTTAAACACCAAAATGATGCATTTCACTGTTAGGCCAAGCCACACTAGAATATTTCAGTATTAGCGTGTGGAGGCTTTTCAGAACTTTCTGTTGCACAAAAAAACACACGATAGCAACTCTTTAACACTATTTGAGATTTATTGTTAGGGGTTTGTTTAACTATGCAGGTATTTCCAATGAGAGGGGAATCCCATTTTCAGGCTCTGAGCAATAGCCTTCATTTCAAAGAGGAATGTCTTCCCCAGCCAGCCTAGCAGTGTCATCTCACACTGGTATCATTCTAGGCAGACTCAGGATACTCCAAATAGCTTTGTAGCTTTGTGTCCTGGTTTGAGTGAGAACAGAACTAATTCCGTTCAGTGATTTTACTTTTCAGCTCAGTTCTTCTAACTGACTGCACTGCCTGAAGTAGCAGCCTGTTTTCCCAGGCAGTGTCTGCTGCCAGCAGTGGTAACATCCCATGGTTAGAGTTACTACCAAGGATTGGTGTGCAGACCAAGGCCACTGCTGGATCTAATGTGTGAACCACATTAGGGGGTGCAGAAAGTGAAAGGCCACATGGAGGAGCGGACAGGACAGGTGACCCCAAACTGACCAATGAGGGATTCCAGCCCAAATATGTCATATTTGGTATGAAGCTGAGGGATCAGAAGGGTCTCTCTTCCTCTCTTTGCCTTCTTGGACCACTTTGCCAGCTTTGCTTGGGTTGGCTCAGGTCCTCTTTTGGTTTCTTCTGAGGAGGGCTCTGTCTGTTCTGCCTTCTATCACAACCAGTATTTTCCTGAATCTGGTACCAGAATCCAGCTCCCAAACGTAGCTGCTATCTGCAGCGGGGCCCAGTCTGGGACTCTTCCAGTGCCTGCTCCACAGCATCAGTGGTGATAGTGATGTAATTACCATCGGGTGGGTTGGGTTCAATGCTTCTTTTTTTATATATATATTTGTCTATATTCCATTTTATTATTATTATTATTATCATTAAAGCCATTCTAGTTTCCTTTTCTAATTGCTCAGTCTCTCTCCCTTGTTCCCTTTCTCTTCCCCCTCTGGGGAGGGAGGGGGGTTAACAGAGAGCATCTGTTACAGGTCTAAGGGGCCGCCCTGACCCTAAATTGTGATACTTTGTTATTCAGGATACACAGGTACCCTGATCTAATTGCTGATATTATAGATGGAACATCTCATGACATTTCTCCTATAGATTTACCATTCTTTGTAAAGGAGAGGAATGGAAAGTACCCCCTGAACCACTTAATCATTTTTTGATGCAGTTTGCATTCACTATATATAATGTTAAGGTTGGCTCTGCCCCATCCCGTGGTGGCTGTCACCTTTACTCCTCTGTGGAGATGACAGGCAATGATTTACTAACACCTGTACAATTGCAATGTCAAATTCCAGCTCTTGAAGTACAAGGCTTAGCTCAGTGATATATGGCAAGACATCTACAAGTACATATATCACCTCTACAAAATCTGCCTGACACCAATCCTTTATACATTCAGGTATCAGTGGCCTTCATTAATACAAACTGCTAATGGCTGAAATTTTAAATCTGTACCACTCTCCAACTGTATCATGTTAACCAGTCATGAGCTTCCTTTATTTTCACTGGTGATTTTATCTGGTAATTCCTGAACCTTTTCCTTTTGGAGGAATTCAGGAGTAACATAAAGGACTTCTTCAGTTAAATATTCTTTAAAGAAAGTAAGTAAGAAACTGAATCATCTGTAAAAAATTCACAAGTACTGACCTGTGGGCAGTAGAATAGCAATTTATTAACATGGTATTTGGCATCGGGAAAATTCATGTAAGTCCTAACAGTGCTCAGTATAACTTGAAGGTAAGCAACATAAAATCTACTTGAAACGAGTTCTTGGTCAGTCATGCAATGTTATGAAAGGGTGATAGGATAATGCATGCGTCCCACTACAAAATTCCTTAAATTTCTGTAGGAGTAACAGCCAAGGCATCAACTGATTATGTTAAACTTTGTCTTTCCTACTCTGCCTGTTCCTCCCAGCAGTAGCTGTAGGGACTTAACATTCATAGTCAGCTTTTTTTCAGTAACGTCCTTGGAGTGAAAAATGATCTTTGGCAGGAATGTGAAAAGACAAACACAAACCATTGGCCCTTATTATAGCTTTTCATATAGTTATACAGTTATATAATAAGCATTTTCACTTCTGTTCCTACAGTCTGTTCCAAGAATCTCAGGAATTTGAAAAGTAGGCTGTTGGTTTTTTTCCTATAGTCAGGAATCTGAGGAATCAATTCTTATTCCCCATATACCTAATAATCCTCAAGGTTCTCAATTAACAACAGGAACAATAAATAGCTGATGGTACAATATTTATGATTACCCAACATTTTTTTCAACTCCTTCCCTAATCTGTTTGCCTTTTAACCCATCCCCTGCCAATTATCAGGCTTGGTATCATCTAAATTTAAAAGAATGGTGGAAGTATCAAGGATAATTGCATTTCTACATGTTTTGTGCTAGGCAGGAGAAACCCAAGGGAGAGGAAGAAAGAGCTGAACAGTTACACACTCTGTCAGCAACTGGCTCAAAGCCAGCCAGCCTCCGGACCAGACACAGAGCCTGGGGACAGCTCAGGCTATTGCTGAGGGGAAGAGGTAGCACTTAGGGGTATAAAATACATAGATCCATGAGAAACCAGATGCATTCTACTTATTCTGTAGCTCTTCGAAAAACTTCTTCTAATTCCATGGTTTACTAAAAGACTCAGTGTATCTGCCAGATGAGATTTTTGTGTCGTCTTTTTCCTCCATTTGTATGTGTACATCTAGTATTTGGAGGGCTCTTGCGAAGTAAAACCCATATCCATCTTGCAGATCTACACACCAGTAAAGCTGAATTCTGTATTGTCATGATTAGTTTTCTTCCAGTAATGTTTCTCTCAGCTTTCTCGTTATTCTGAGGATACTTTGACAAGGAAAGGCTGTGCTGGAACCAGCAGATCTTACTGGATGCCCTAAAACTCTGCCTGAGAGTTGGCGCTCCCTGTCAGTCCTCAGACCATCTGGTTTTCCTGCCTTGCAAACTCTGATCTTATCTCAGAAATCAGCATTCAATAGTTCTGTCAGCTTCATGCCTTTAGAATATAATTCAATTAGTCATAAATACATTTCTCTGTCATACACAAGATAAAGCCCCCTCTCCAGATTTTGCTATGATTTGTGTAGATACTCATTACTATAGATTGTTTATTCTCTTCAGAAGCAATTACGTGTATCATATTGAATTGCCCTCTATCTGAATCCTCCTTCCAAGTGGAATGAAATACGATTTCTCATTTAATTAACGTTTTTCTTTTAGTAGATGGCTAGTTTATATGTCAGCAATTACTTCTTTTCTCTACTAGGATAATCACTCACTCTTCTTTTAGTAAAATAACCACCTTAATAATTTCTTCCCCAAAGTGCTGACATTGTACCAGAGTGTGCTCTAAATCTCTGCTGTCTTCTGACCATCCTTGTAAAATTCCAATTTATGCTAAATAAAATATCTCTATGTGAGTTTCAGTGTGAAATTCTGTTAATTTTGGAATTATAAAAGGAGCATGCTTCACTACATAATTTTCATACCCATCGATATCTCTTTCATGTAGTATTGATCTGTTTATCATGCTACTCAAGAAATCCATATTTCCTCCCTTATTTATATTCTACAGAAAAATCATGTCCCCATAGCTTCAACATCATATGTACAACTTTAGCTGGTGGTAAAGGGAAAAGTTTCTTCTATGTGAGCAAATCTGGAATTCTTGCAGGCATGGTAGGTGCTACCCAGGGTTTACCATTTGCAAGCCAGACTGAAGATATAATTAATACCAACCTGGTTTGAAGCTCAGATTTTTCTGAATGAGGTATGAGCTTGTACTCAGTAGCATCCAAAGGAAGTGGAACTTCTCATGTAGACACTCAATCTCACAACTCAGGCATATACAAGAAGTCAGGGAGAATGTTAAAATATATTTCACTTTATCTTTGTTTTCTTTCCTCTGGTACAGTGAAATAAAATAGCTGCAGGCAGCTGGCTGCACCTTTTGGATGATAATTTAAAACGCAATGTTCTTGTAGAATGCCGAGTGAGTCTTTGGTTCCCTAAAGCCCCAGATATACCAGTCTTTGGGAACTAGGTCTTACTCTGTAATTCCATGGAGTATCTGATGCAACTATAATTTTATGCTGTGTTTGCAGCCTATTCAGAGTGGCCTGTTCTAATGCAAAAGAATAAAAAAGTCAAGTCTTAAGCAGATTTGAAACTTGCCGGTCTATTTTTCAAAATGCACACCAAGATGAGTGAAAAACCAAACACTGCTAATGACAAGAAGAAAATAATTTTCATTCTTTCAGTACTAGCTGGTAACTTGAACATTTTAGTATGATTTTTATAGTGATGGCATCCTCTTAAAATAAAACAATAGATTATTTCAAAAAGTAAATGTGCCCATAAATACATGTGTATGGCCCCATGTTTCTGTGTTAATAGTAAGTAAGGAGAAAAAAAAATGTACAGCAAGAGGTCAAGCTGTACCACTTTGATGAGTTGCTGCAAGGTGGACGGAGAGGAAAGGGGATAGCAAGTACGATAGTGTGTGCATTTATATGAAACCTATTGGATTAAAAAATGGTAATAAGAGAGTATGTTGAAACAGTTCCTCATATAGGCTCATACAGCTTCATAAAGGCTTTCACCTTTAATGGAAATAAATGAACTCATCTGCTGTGAGAAGAATGTTTGATGAGGGTGGAAATAATGCAAGGACTTTTTGAGTAATCAGGGTTTAATCTTACAGGAAACAAATGTCAACTTGCTAGAGGTCACTTCATCTCCATAGGACAGGCGTTCATTGTGGAGGAGTCACCATCTGAGCTGTGGACTGTGAATGCTGTAAAGGTATGGAGGGGTCCTTCTATTAACCAAGATCCCTAGAATAATCTGTGATAACACATAGCCTTATGGCAGCAAGCAAACAGAGAGGGTTTGGCTATAACTTGGCATCTGAAGGGTTTGTGTGTGATCAGTTAGGGCTTGGAACTGGAAATAAAACATAAATGGAAGTAAGACTGCTCCACAAATTACTCATAACAGACCTGGAGTTGATGAGGTCTGAAAAGGTCTTCTGACAACAGTGAGTTTGGCTGCAGAAATGACCTGACGGGGAGGATAGAGAGAGAGGCTCACAGGAGAAGAAATCCTGGGAAGCAAATAGATGGTGTAGTTTCAGAGGTGGATAACCTGACAACACAGGGAACAAAGCTTTCAAGCACCAAGTAGCTTCTAAACTTCTAAAAATAATTCCCAGAGATTTCAAGACTATGCAATTTAGAATCGAGCTGATGCCAAAAAAGACTGCAGCTAGAAACCTTGGAGTTCTTTGTTTTTCAGTAATCTACAGTATAGATGCTGGACTAGAAATGTCGCAACATACTTCCTTGTCTCAGAGACAGTAAACTGTTCATGAGCCATGCTTAGTCTGGGACTTGGATATACTAAGTGCAGAAACACAGAAAGTCCTTGTACAGATCCAGAAGCCCTCAGATAGACCATGGTGGTCTTTTGCCCAATACACACATCAATTTGGTCTCTGGTGAACTTTGCTGCCTTTGTACAGCTATGACAGCAAATTGCAGAACAGCACCCTCCTGCAAAGTGTTCACACACAGCTACTCTCCTGTGTTTGCCCACCACAGACCAAGACAGAAGTGTTTTACCGTTTTCAAAAGGACAGAATAGGGAAGAGCATCTCCAGAATGCCCCACCAGGAAAGCCCTAGTCTTCCCTGCCACTGATAAAGAGAATAGGATTTTTGAGTTGCTGCTTCCCTGATATACTCCTGTGATGTAAGGAGGACTTAACGATTTCCCTGAAGGGCAGAGAAGCAATTGGGAAGTTCCTGTCCGACAGTATCAAGACAGAACCTACAATTCTTGTAAGAAGGAATGCTGATGACTTTTGGATCCTTGCTGCCGCCTGAGGGTTGAGTAGGGTGTCTAATGTCTTTTGAGATCCAAAGCGAGATAGTGGCATAGGGAACTTTTAAGCAAATACTTCCAGTTCCATTATTTTGATTCCCCTCTAGCTGCTCCCAAGGAAGCTCACTTGGATCTCAGCTTGGTGGTGCCTGTTGATTCACAGAATGTGCCTGCCCAGCTCCCTCTGGGTTGGCAGGGCCCTCAAGATGGCAGGGCCCCACTTCCAGTCTTCATCAGCCTTTACACAGATCTGCATAAGTCACCTGTAAGAGCACAAAAGAAGTTTGTTGTCCAAGATCTGTTAATCTTCTGTCCTCTGCCAGGGGCTGATACATGAATAATTTAATACCAACTTTGATGATAGGTTTCAGTTTAGAAATTGGGCAATGACCTGTCAGAGGTCACATTTTTCACACTAAGGTGTGAAAATTTAATGAAAATGTATCTGTCTTTCCTCTCTTGCATCTGTCAGTAAATATGGCCTCTCCCATCCCCTCAGAGGAACTGAGATGGTTTGCCACAGTCTGTAATTATTACTGGAGGAAGAGGAGGCAGCTTTTTGAAAGCTCAAAAAGTTGAGGGAATAATTTAAATCACCAACAGATTCAGTTACACTCTGGCATGTGAAGCTGAAAATACAAAAACTCTCTGTAATGTGCAATCATTATCCTCCTCTGATGGTGGTGTCCAATTGTGCACAATGGCAAGAAAAGCAAAGATTCCAAACCTACCAACTGCTGTGATAAGAGAGAAAATCCTGAAGTGAACAAGACTGCAGTGGGATTGTGACATTTTAATGATAGTTTAGAAATACCAAAACCTCTGAAGTGATAGTGAGTCTCCTATTCATTCTCTTCCTGTGTGAATAGCAGTCCTGATGGAAGCATGAGGTGAAATTCATCTACTAGCCTTCCAGTTTCATAGATGTAGATTTAAGAAACTATTTTAAATCAGAAATAATTTTTACCTGAAAATAACGTAGTGAGTTGTATTTTCTGCAATGATGAATCTATAACCAGGGATACAAATACATTGCACACAGCCCTGCTTGCTTCTGTTTTTTTCCCCACAAGTTCACACTGTTTGATCTGTACCTGATGACTCACACCCCCCCAAAATAATGTTTTCCTGAATTTTACAGGTTTCCCAGTAGATCTCACGATGTAAGGTTAGAAGTTCTGCCAGTCTGACACAAAGCTGTTCTACTAGGCTGTTCAATACAAAATTGTAGCTATCTGGCTAAAGAAGTAATGACTGGTTTGCAATTGAAATTGATGGAACTATGTAGGTAGATCAAGGTGGAAACACAGGGAGAGAGCTTGAGTAGAGGTGAGGAAGGTTGAGGGTGGAAAGAGAGGTCACAGATAGACTGAGGAAGTAAATTCTGTTAAAACCAGTCTGGTTTGATCAGTGCAGCCTCAAGGCTGCCTTCAGGTTTCTTACAAAACAGTTTTCCCCACTTTCGCTCAGGCTTCAGGAAGCTGAGTACATCCTGTGTCTCAGCAAACTGTCCTTTTGAGAAAGTAGTGGAAGAAGAAATGCTGGAGTAGATGGTATTTCACAGAGTGCCAAAGGAAGGAAATTAAATATGTATGTAAAGGTTTTGGGGAGGATCTGTAGCATGAAAGCCTGTCTGTGGAACATCTTAATTGCCTCACACACAGTCATACCACAAGACTGCTTCTTTTAGCTCAGGAGGTTTTGTAGTATCTGGTTGCTTGGTACTGATGCATCAAAAGAATAAAACTGTGATAATGGTGTCTAGCCTGTAGTTATTAGAAAGGATCAGATGGCACCCAGTCTGCAAATAGGTAACATCCATCTGCTCAGGCCAAAATGAACAGCCTAGTTGGAGTTTTGAGACTTCTTGGTGTCCCAGTCTTGCAGATGCTCCTATCATGCTGGCCCCAATTGAACATTTACTGTTGCAACAGGCCCAGTGTGAGGAATTGTGAGAATTGAGGAGACAGTTCCCATGTTTAACAGACTGTGAGGGAATCTGCATATATTTGCTCAATTTTGAGGAACAAGATTTAGAGATTGAAAGTACTGTGGCTAGACACTTGTATGGCTTCGTTGGAACCAAGGAGCTGCAGAGCTGCAAAAAGTAAATTTTAACCAGTTCCTGCCTTTACAACAGAGTACCAGGCAGGGGCCAGCAGCTTCCTGAGCTTACAAGGCATTCAAAAATTAATAGAAATTCGATAGTATAATAAACATGACTGCCAGTGATGACATGTCCCAGGAGAAACGCCATCACTATGTATCAGGGGCTTTCAAGGTTTGCCTTCAATTCTACTCCACTGCATCTTGTTGTTATCAGCTGTTCCTCAAATCGTTCTGTCCTCTTTCAAAAGCTCCTACGTTCACTTGCTAAAGCTAATAACACTAATAATACCATGAAGCTCTAATAAATGTATCATATGAGATTTAAACAAAATGCTTCTTTCCCCCACCCAAAAAGGTTAGAAGAGAAGTAATCATGGCTTTCAACACTTGTCTTTTGTTCCCCTTTGCCTAGATGAAATATATTACATATATGGATGAGAACGGGTATCTTCCTATGCCAGAGAGAATGTAGACAAAATACATCTCTGCCTCCAGCAGCTGGGCAGCACAATAACCAAAACAGTACTGGGATCCTGACTGGGAAACGATGCAGTCCAGCATCATGTAGTTATCATGGAGATTTAGCACTGGGTTGAGGGTGAGCACTTCTGGCAGCTTCTCAAGCATTTTATTAATCCCGGTTTGCTCTGTTGAAACCATATCAGTTGTTAGATATAAGTAACCACACTTCCTGTAATTGGGATTAGATTTCCAATTCACTGTCTGGCTAGAAAAGACCCTTAAGACTTGTCTGCCATGACCTGCTGTGTGGGAACAGCAGAATCGAACTCCTCTGTGAGGGAAGGCAAGCTGGGAGCTGAGGGTGACAACAGGGCAGCCAGGGCACTGCCCTCACCCACAAGGGTGAGGGTCTGGTGACACTGTGTGGGGTCAGCCGACAATCTGGTGGTTGCCAGATAAGACTTTGGGGATTTAGAAGATCAAAGGTAACACAGGGGTTCAGATCACCATGGATCAGGCTCAGGATGGTACCCGGCCAGGCTGTGCAGCTGCAGCATAGCTCAGGCGAGGACCAGGATGCCCCCAGTGAGGCTTCTTGCAGCTCCATCTCACAGAGCTCCTTGCACAGCAGCCTCACCCCGGGTCACAGCCTCGGGTACCAGTGCTGTCTTGAGGTGCAAATGCTGAGCCCTTGAGGGGCAAATGCTGTGTCCAGGGCCCTACCAACAGAAGCGCAGGAGGGCTGACAGAGTGGGATTGCTAGTCTACAAGGGTACAAGTACGTTTAACAGAAAGCGTGTTTTAAAATTTTCTACTTAAGGGGGCATATTGTTTCCTTTGAACTCCGTGTTCACGTTAAACCAGATGTATCAGTTAAGCTTGCACTGGCCAGTTTGCAGTAACAGTCAATCCCCGGGTAATCCACTTTGATGGGAACTTTTGTTTATTCACAGAAAGAAGGGGTGGCGGGAGCTCTTCCTTTTAGCCCAACGTTTATGTGACTCATACCTGAAACAATCAATAATAGTGATAGCTGGAAATAATGGCATTGCAGGCCTTCCAGATTCAGTTAAAGTAACACTAATTTTAATCCTTGCCTCGTTCCCCATTTGCACAATTAACTGCCTGTTACCTCATATCTTAAAGCAACACGGTTCAGTTTCTCTAGCAACGCAGGACAGGCAGCAGTTTCACAGGTCACATGGGGGCTGTAAGTGCTGGGCCAGGGCTGCAGCCTTACTCTCTTCTCCTCTGGAAATTCAGCATTAAAGCTCCCTGTTTCTGCGAGTAAAGCTGCAAAGTTCATCTGGGGGGGCAAACAGCACATGCACTGTCAGACACACACTGGTCTCATGGGAAGCAGAGATGGGCTGGGTGTGTTCCATACTCCTTGGGCTGCTAGCTGGACCATGCTGGATTCAAAGAAGCATCTCACATAACCTTTGTTTATGTTTCTCTGCTACATCCCTTTGGATTGCAAGACATCATGAGCAACCAGTTCTTAGCAATAGTTACAAGTTTGGTCATCACTTTAAAAAAAAAAATAAATTATTTCATTAGGAACCTGGATTGATAGTTGGAAAGTAAAATGTTCTTTTTTTTATTAAGCTTGAGAAGGTTAATTTAGGAGGTGGTTCATACTTTGCAGCAGAGTATTTGGACTTAGGCTCACTATGACTAGTTCTGATACGGATTTTATTTGTCTTTTTTTAAGGCCCTGAGGCACATTTCTCTTCTGTTTTTCGTAGTGTGACTGATGGAATCAAATGCAAATAACAGGGAAGTAAATATTTCACAGGTCATAGAAACAGAACCTTAAGTGTAGTTTAAGTTAAGAAATTTATGAAACTTGTCTAGTAAATCTCAGAGCTTGTCAAAAAAGTCTGAAATATCAACACAATTTTGAAAGACAAATTTTTTAATAATACAAGTTATATTAAAAAGAAATCAACCCTACAACATGAGAAATATTATGTGCATTAAGAATGTCCAAAAATGTAAAAAGGCTGCTGCAAAAGTGTTTTAAATTAAACATGAGAATTAACAAGTCTGAGCAACTTATTTCCTTCTATGAAAACTGCAGTGAAATTATTTGATTGGCTCCTGCCATCTACTGCCTGCTGTAGGAGATGCAGGATAGAAATGTGAAAACCATACAAAGCGTATTTGCTGACAGTTCTGCCTGGCAAAAAGAATCCCCACTTTCTAACACTGCAGAGGTTAAATGCCCTTCATTACACACTTCCCCATTCGCTGTGGAGTCAGAAAACAGCTTTCCAGCATCTCGTCCAGTCATCACATCAGAGTCACTCTGGTACCCTGATGTGAGATGCAGCTCAGCAAAACCACATCAAGGCCGAGGAAGGGTTAGAAACTGCCTGCAGTTTTTAAGGCTGCACAAATCCTGGGGAGATCAGCAGCAGTCTCAGATTGTGCTTATGGCTCAAATAGCAACAATCTCAGACTGTGCTCGTGGCTTGAAGCTTTTCAGACTGACAAAGCTGTCTTGAAGGCAGAAGGTAAAGAGCCTTTGGTTTTATGGGGCAACTTACAGCTATGTGTCTTCTTTCTTGCACTGGAAATAGAGCACACTGGTGCAGAAGGAGCCTGATGCTTTTGTTCAGCAAGTTGATGAAGTCTAATTCCAGAGACCTTGCTCTAAGGAAGCTCTCATGCTGAATGTTATCTGTCCCAGAAATGTGTCAACTGTTAAGAGAAGCACCTGTAAGCTCAGTTGACATTTTTAAATTCAGGAAACCATTGCCCTGGTGAATTCTGTTTTTAGCAAAGAAGGCAACATCAGTGTGCTGTTCAGACCCATGCTAACAAAACAAATGGTGTTTGCCTTAGGCATCCAGGATTCATTTTTACAATGGTTGGTGATCTAGTAATGATGATCTAGTAATGGTGATCTTGTAATAATGAGCCAGCCTAATACCCTACCCCTCAGGCGATTTTCATGTTCTTGTGAGTAGCCTTTCCATTACTGTCCTTACATGGCTCTGACTGGCTCCACCCAAGGGCCTCCAGCCACAGCCCTGCCCTGGGGCAGGGTCTGCATTTAATCCTAGCCCTGGGCTTTCAGTCTGGGCCTGGGCTCTGCTGTTGGTGCATCTCTTCCGCATTTTGCCATAGTTGTGCCCATGGGCACTGTTGTTCCCAGCCCTGCCCTGGCGGGCTGTCTTTCCATCTCAGCTTTGGCCTAGCCTGTCACTGTGGGTTTCCCGGTGCTCTGGGCTCTCAGCCATCACTGAGAGTCCAGCTCAGATCCTGGCTGTTTTCCCCTGGCTTTGCCCTGCTTGCTTGGATGGGGTGCTGGAGGGCCCTTAGAGCTCCATTTCTTCAACTTGGAGCTCAGAAAATTCTCACTGAACCCTTTGTTAAATTATATTACACACTAAATACTCAGGGATGATGTAGGGGATGGTACCACCTACTACTGGCATTAACTGTTCTGCCATAGGTGCCTCCTCTAAACACTAATTTAGCTGATTAAATTTTGAAATATTTTGACTAACTGCATCCCCTAGACAACAGATTTTGTTAGAAAGGGCTCCAGTCTGGAAACAACTACAGATGTGGTTGTCCTTGGGCAGAGGTTAGACTTTATTGAAGGCTCCATGTTGTCTCCTGGCTCTGGCAAAATTAAACTCCTATGAGCACAGGGCGACAAAGGACCTAATCAGGTCTTTGCTATTGCACGTAGCCTTGCCAGAGAATCCTGTGAATAAACTACAGTTCTCTCAAGACTAAGGAAGAGGGAAAGATTAGCATTTCTTACATCCCAATTTCCTCTATATTTTGGGTTCTCTTTGCCATGTCAGACTAAATTTTCAGTAGTTGATTAATAGAACATTTTTGCTAGTTAAGTGAGTTTCTAAATGAGAAATCCAATACTGAGTAATTTCTAACATCCAAACTTGAAAGGTCCTCTCCAGGTTAAAATGTATTATATGAAATTGTAGCATTTATAAGCTCCCTTTTGTATACTGTTCTTAAAATATCAGCATTTCAAGTATTTAGTTACTATAAACCCTGTAAATTCTGTATCGGCTTCAAATTAATATCAGTTCAAGCAGCATTGTTGGAGCTTGTCTTAAGACTAACTTTATATAATTGTGAACTGGTCACTACTGTAAAAATCAATTTAAAACCCAGCATCATGATAAAAAAAAAATGTTTATATAAATCAGAAGTTAGCTACTGCTTCAATTCACAATGTGTGACTTGGGAAATGCTGTGACACTGACTAACATCTGCATTAATAGGTTTGATCCCTCAAAGTCTCCGTGGTTCTAAAAGACAAAGGAGGACCAATGATCTATCAGCTCACTAATTCTCTTGGAAACCTTTTTCTTTTACAACACACGGTGTGTCATCCGGCTACATAGCTCAACAAGAAATATTAATTGAAGGAGACAAATATGGAAGGGATTGCAACAATTGTATGTGTCAGCACAGGGCAGGAAGAATCAGAGAATCATAGAATTGTTTCAGCTGGAAGAGACCTTCAAGATCATCAAGTCCAACCTTATTCCTAGCCCTATCAAAAACCACTAAACCGTGTCCCTAAGCACAACATCTACCCAGCTCTTAAACACCTCCGGAGATGGTGACTCCACTACCTCCCTGGGCAGGATATTCCAATGCCTGACAACCCTTTCAGTAAAGAAATTCTTCATAATATTCAGCCTGAACCTCCCTTGGTTCAACTTCAGGCCATTTCCTCCTCAGGTTTGTTAAACAGGACCTGCCCTTCATAAACCCATGCTGACTGGGACTGATCACCTGGTTGTCCTGCATGTGCTGCATAATGGAACCCAGGATGATCTGCTTCATCAGCTTCCCTGGTACTGCAGTCAAACTGACAGGCCTGTAATTCCCTATGATCATCCTTCTGGCCCTTCTTATATATGGGTGTTACATTGGCTGACCTCCAATCTGTTGGTACCTCCCCAGTCAGCCAGGACTGCTGGATAAATGATGGAGAGTGCCCTGGCGAACACCCCTGTGCATTTTCTCAGCACTCTAGGATGTAACCCATCCGTCCCCATAGATTTATGCACACTGATGTTGAGGAGCAGGTCATGGACCATCTCCTCCTGAGTTGTAGTGGGGACATTGTGTTCCTGGCCCCTGTCTCTTGGCTTGGGGGAGTGACTTTCCCTAGTGTAAGTGTTCCCATTACTAAAGACGGAGGTAGAGAAGGCATTAAGCACCTCAGCTTTCTCCTTGTCTTTTATTACCGTATTTCCTCCTGGATCTAGCAGGGGATGGAGGCCATCCCTGGCCTTTCTTTTATTGTTAATGTATTTATAGAAATTTTTCTTGTTGCTTTTTACCTCTAAGCCAGATTAACTTCTAGTTAAGCTTTCAACCTTCTAATTATTTCTCTGCAAGACCTAAGAATGTTCTTATACTCGTTATGAGTCATCTGCCTATTCTTCAACTAGGCTATACACCCTCCTTTTTACCCCAATTTTGAGCCAAACCTCCCTATTCAGCCAGGCCCGTCTTCTTCACCACTGACTTGTTTTGTGGCATGTGGGGATGGCCTGCTCCTGCACCCATAAGATTACCTTCTTAAACAATGTCCAGCCTTCCTGGACTCCTACATCTTTCAAAACTAACTCCCAGGGGATTCTACCAAGTGACCTCCGAAACGAGTCAGTCTGCCCTTCAAAAATCCAAAGTGTCAGTACTGCTGCCTCCCTCCTCTCTTCCTGGTATTCCTGAGAGGTCTTGCATCACGTCCTGTAAACCTGGGAGGGACTGGGGGATTTTTAATTTTGACTGACAGCTCATCATCCTGCAGCATTAATGGACACTTACTGTGCTGGGGAGTAGGAGACATGAATTTAAATGCAAGGTGACCTCTCCCTCACCTTTTAGGAACCTGAATCCAATGCTCGGTTTAGAATGCTGTGTTAAGGAGATGTTTCTTAGACTTTATTCTAGGAAATAGCATCTGTGTAGGCACTGGAACAATAACCTGTTGTACATCAGCTGCCCAAGGGTAACTGAACTTTCTCTGAGACTAAATGTGAGGAAAATTGAGATGCTTTATCCCAAACTATACTTGTGTAAATATGTTTAAAGAGAGATTTGTAAATATAAATTATATGTAATATTTTTTCCTAACCCTATACTGAAAATCAGTGTAGCGATTCAGAGCTGACCTGTTTGTGGGTGTATACCACAGCTTACGTTTGAAAGAGCTCACATTTGAATATGTTTCTTGCTTACAACTTCGGAGGTATTTCTTTTATAAACATTTCCACTATTTTATGGATTTTTGTAACCTATCCCAGAGCTCAGTCTCTGATCACACTCCTACCCTGCAGTTTCTCTCAGTCTACAACTGTACACCTGTATGCTGATCACAAATTCCCTCACTTGCACAGAGAATCTTCCAAGGGATGCTGTACATGTATTTTGTATAGCTGCCCGCTTTTTCTGTTTGATAACATGCTGTTTAATTCCTACCAGGTCTTCCCTGATACTCTTTTCTCATATATGTTTGTGTGTTTGTTTATTTAGGAGAAAATACTTCTTGACTTTCAGAGAACTTACCGAGTTCCTCTTTACCACCCAGAATGAGGGAGCAACGGCAAAAGGAAACTACTCATCTGTTTTGTAGACGAAACACAGCAGTTTATGGTTTAACCACAGGCTCTTTGAAAGTATGATGTAGCAGCAAGAATTAGATTTGTATTACACAAGATAAGTTCATGTATATGACTGAGTCATATTTTACAAGGTTAAGAGCTATGACTCCAGAAGCTCTCTGTACCAGGAGCACTGCCTTCAGCTCTATTTTTAACTTGGCACTTTTTTCTCTCAAAGCAAAAAAGATTGCATATCCATCATACATCCTTTTTGTATTTCTGTGTGGGCTGATGGAAAACATGAAAGTTTCTCTCCACATTTGATGACTCATAAAGTTGTTTCTTTGACTGGTCAGCCTTTGGCTTATGATGCTCAAGAATCAAGCCAAAGAGTAATTTTGTGGTTTTCCACAGTTTTTTTTTTTTCCCTTGTCACTAACAAGCTGGTATTTGGGTTGTCACAAGAGTTCTCCCCTAAATGGTTTTGATCTTCCACATGAGTACATTAGCTGTCCTTCTAAGTGTCTACAATCATCCTATTTCTTCTCTTAAAAGAAAAATGAGACTCATTAAGTTTTTGCGTTCTAATGAGCTATGTCAGACAGACACAGTGATCATCTGTCTATTTTCAGAATCTAAGATGTGCTCTGGTTCTGTCCATCATGTTTTCATGACTCATTGGCCAAAGGATGACATTTAGAGGATGACATTTATCTCATGGGCCTGCACACTTGCCAGAAGGATACCATTCTTTTGGACACGTCTCCTCTTCTGGATGGGAAAGGCCAACAGCATTGCTCTGCACAAGTGACACTGCATCTGCTTCACTGTGCAGGCATCAACAGCAATGGGGAATGTAACTCACAAAATTTTCCCAGCTTCTTTTTAGATCCTCTTCTGTAGTGGCACTGTACATTACCTATGCTACTTTTCTGAAATTTCCATGGGAGGAAAAAAAAAACAAAACCAAACCAAAAAACGAGGACTAGTTAGACATGCCTGGAGGCAGAATACAAAGCTCTGAATCAAAAAACACACATGAAATGCAGGTCTGTAATGTCTGAGAAAGATACTGCCACCAAATAAGTCCACTGGTTGAGTCTCCTCCTTTCTTTATAGATCCTACCCTTCTTGGGCTGGGGACGGTTACCACAGCTGGAAGCTGTTAGTTTTGGAAAACAGTGAAAGACAGAAGAGGTAAAGTCTCCATGCTTTGCCTCTCACACTATTTTTCACTTTCTTGGTGATACATGATGCTGTACCACTGACGAGCTGGACTTTTCTGTTATATGGAATGAGAAAAACAAGCAAAGAAAGCCTTCAGTAATACTTTGTTTTACAACAGAGGATTACATTTCACTGAATTGGAAACCGAGGGCCAGAAACCTGACAGATTGTGCAAATGCTTCTCTAAGTCCATTTGCACCTTTGGCAAAAGATGCCTCTGAAAACTCTTCCCTAAAGGGCTTATCACTTAGAAGGGGGAATAAAAGGGGGATGTGGCAAAAAAAAGAAATAGAAGGCAGCAATGTGATTTCTCAGAGTTACACTTTATTAGACTTCATGTTGAAACCAAACTGAAAATTGGCAAAGCTTCCAGGAAAATTTAGCAAAGAAACAGCTTGCAGCAATCTAGCAACCAGGGTTACTATGGCAATAGCAGTACACTGTGAAATTTAGTAGATATAATTTTCCATGATTCACTGTATATTTTTAGCTATTTTTCTTTTTGTTCTCTCATGCTAATTGCCTTTCTGAAAAAAAAAAAAGGAAGGACTGAATGCTTAGGTCATGCCGGCAGAGAAGATAGAGAGATGTTGGCTGGTGCTCACTTCTCCCTGCTAGCTCACAGTCGGAACTGTATTCATAATTTTTCTCCTTTCCTTCTTTTTCAGCTATTCTCCACCATGATTCTTTTCTATAACACCACCTCTTCTTTGTGATGTGGTTTCAACTCAGGGACTCAAAAATCTACTTCCCATCTCCTCACCCCACTCCCTCTCTTCAGTCCTGTCTTTGGCCTCTCTGTGGCTTGCTCTTAACCTGAGCTGATCAAGACTAGAATATCCTTGTCAGTCCCACTGATTCTATCACTTTCCTAGATAGTCAGATACACAGACACAGTTTTATATGCATGATTTACATGTCATGCTCTATTTGCCTTCATAGTATCTCTAAGATCTGGCCTCCTATTCATTAACCAAATGTCAAAACTTGTCATACAAGTCCTTCTCTTATTCCACTACAACTGGAGTCTCCCGTTCCTGGGCCACACAGACTCAAGAGTAATTCAAAATGATGATAACTCCATGATCTTCCCTGTTTGCTTCTCCAACTGCACATCTCCTTTGTGCTATTCTTGCTTTGCTCAGCCAGGTTCTACTTGTGTTCATCAGCTGCATGAACTTATAAATAAGTGCCTGGCTCTATAGTGATGCTTTTATCATACACCATCACTTAACAACCCCTTCACTTTACCAAGTCCACAACTTGTACTGGTATCTGGTGCTTTGTTACATTGACCTCGATGCATGATAGATGGAAAAAGTAAATGATATCTCCTTTAGCTCCATTTTTGCAATTCACCTCTGCCATCTTATATGAAACAGTAGCATCTAAGAGCATTTAGGCAACTAGAACACTACAGAGAAATGCTGGCAGTCACCAGGACATGCTCATGCTATTAGTACTTGACCTTCCTTACTCTTCACCTCTAACAATTTGTTTGTGGCATTCACTTCTCTGTTGTCAAAAGGGCTCTAAGGGTTTTAAGGCTGGGACTGTCTGCCTCCTATATTACTGTGTATGAACAGCTCAAAAGAAATGAGGCTCTATGAAGCTTCTGTGAACTTTGACAGGAAGTCCTAAATGAAAAGAGTGGCAAAAATGCTGAAAAATAGCAATTCTTTAAGTTAGTCAAGTCTGGAGGATTTCATAAAGGGCCAGAACTTTGATATCCACCATTCTCAACTCCTACAGATTTTAGTTTTAGCTGCTAATATAAGAAATAATAAAATAAAATAAAAAATCCAGAAATTAAAAGTTAAAAGTATTCAGAAAAATAATTTCATTAAAGCATAATATATTTGTATAGTCAAACTTCCTGCTGCAAGGCAGAGAAGAATGCTATGTATTTGTTTATGTATATTCATGAGCATTTAAAAGGACCACCGTGCTTCATCTCAAGACACAGCTGATCAGTAGCTGGTGCTGTGCTGCAGTGTTATATAAGGCAAGTTTATGATTTTGTAAGATGTCATTTTCCTTTCCAGCATTTATGGGCTTATTTTTTTCTGCATTTAGCAAGTAAAGTATTTCAAAGAAATACTCACTTTATGGGGTTTCTTTTACACCATATAGGACACAATAGATGCAATCACAGTGTAAAAGAACACTAATTGTCTTCTGTCACAGAGGATAGCAGACAAAAGATGTCCTCATCCGTTCTGTGGTAACCTCCCTATGGTCCTGGAATTACTTTTTTTTTTTTTTCTCTGAATGCCCATGAAAATAATAAGGGCATAAGGAAAAGCCAAAGGAAAATCTTACCAGTTCTGAGCAGCTCCATGCACAAGGAAGAAGGAAATGTCTCATCCCTCAGAATTACTCTATTTTAGACAGGTGATTAATACAAATCCCAGAGAATGAGAGTTCCTCTCACAAGAATCAGCAGTACTGAGGTTCCATGGCCTCCTTGGGAAGGTCTGCTGTGCTCTAGGGTGGTAACTCATGTTCAGTCCAGGGCATGGCAGCCCCTCTGCGATGCACAGGGAGAACACTGACAAGAACACAGCATTGCCCTGGAAAAAAAAAATATATACCCAGGGATAAAATGGGAACTGGTCTGTGACTGTTACAGCTGTTCAGGATCCTGAACATCTGTTCCATTTTGCAGAAATTTAGAACAACTCCTGAAGAGTTCTGCTGATGTTATATTTTTAACAGGCTCTTCCATGCACATGAAGTGCAGCCCTCTTTCAATCTGCCAGATTAATGTCTGATATCCCTTACAGCCAAGACATTCCAGACTTCCAAGATTTCCCACTGCATTTCATGTTTTTCTGGCATAATCCAATTTCCTTTTTCCTCTCTAAGGTGACTTGGACTGCTGCTTTCTGACTGTGAGTTATTTTTCTGTGTTTCCTTGTAAAGATGCTCAAAATGTTCTACAGCAAAAATAATTAAGCCCCTTTTACTAAAAGTTACATTTGTAATTAAATGCCAATATTGTAATGCCAAAATGTTTCCTGTTCCTACAGTTACTGCCCAGCACTTTCTGCTACATGAAGCTAGGACACTTTAGGCAGAAAAATCTCTGTGCTTTACCAGAGAAAAAGTTCAAGAAGGGAAAGCAAATGGAAATGTTATAAAAAGAGGAGTTTGAACTGTTCTGCCTATTCTGGTTGGTTTGCCAAACAAAAATGTGGTGGAGCATTTTTACTGTTTCCAAACTGTGTTCACTGCACTGGCCAGCAGATGATGCCAGTGTATTTTACAAACGAGTCTCGGTTCACTTTGATTAGTCAGAGGAAAGGTGACCAACTAAAAGATGTGGTTTTGTCACATTCCAGATGGGAGAGGCTATAAAAAGAGGAGTTTGAACTGTTCTGCCTGTTCTGATTGGTTTGACAAACACAGTAGTGCTGTGGAGTGCCTCCAGTACCACAGTTTCGAACTGTGTTCCATGCACTGACCAACAGATGATGACAAGATATTGCAGATCAGTCTGTTCAATTTTTGAGGACAGCTGACTAGTTAGAGAATGTCGTTTTGTCACATTCCATACATTAGAAAAAATATAAGTTGCTCTCTTCCATTCTATTCTTTTCTACTATGTGTGATTCTGAGTCTCAGAATGTGTTGTCTTTCTGAAGCAGTATTGTTACTAAAGGTTGACCCTTTCAAGTACTGATCTTTTGGAACCCTCTGACATTCCAGTGAGTTTGACATAGAAGTCTGACCATTTTCCGAAGTCCCTTGGTTACATTTACCATCTATTTACTCATATTTGGTGACATACAGCATTAGGTTTGTGCCACATCAAGCATTTATTCCCATTTCCAGCCTGCAGCAACACTTGAAGCCAAATCCTCACACTTAAAAAGACAAAAGGTAGAAGGGGAAATAAAATATACATTCATGTATATAAAGAAAAAGGCAGGACTGAGTTTCCATGAATCTTCCAGGATCCTCAGCTGTCTGAGCTCTTTCTCTAATGTAAGCATACCTTAATTAAAAACTCTTAAAGAAAGCTTTATAATCACTTCTACTTCACAATGGAGCATGATTTTCTTACTCAGGGAGGCTTACTCCTGATTTCACAGGAAGCCTCCACAGAGGCCTTTGGACTTACTTGCAGAATGACCATGCTACTTAATCATATACACCAGAGTCCAAGATTTTTCAGAGTGACACCACCTGCATGGCATTTATAGACATTGCTTATATTTTGCTGATGAAAGTAGGGTGTACAGAACAGGTTTTCCAAGGTGTATGCAGAAAAAAAACTATTTTTCTCTGCTAGCCTCAGTCCTGAGCTCATTTTCTGAAATGGTGGGATGATGGCCAGCCTTCTCGAGAAGCTCAGGAGATAGTGACTCTTTCTCCTGTGCTAGCAAGCTAGCGCTTGCAGTCCTTCCAGCAATTGGACCCTGCTGCAGCTGGTACCTGTGTGCTGAGTCGCTGCACCACCAGAAGGAGGCGAGCCAAGAGAAACAAATCCCAGTCTCTGAGGAGAAAACAAAAAGTACAAAAGAGGGAATTCAGCTGCCTTTCTTTGTCCTTTATTTCTTCCTCTGTCTCTTTTTTTTTTTTTAAACTCTGCTCCCTTGGGAAAAGTATGGGCTCCTGAGGAGATGAAGAACCTTCTTGCTTCCTGCAGCAAGCAGGTCAGATGCCTGTCCTTTCCAGACTGGGAGGCCGAGGCTAATTAGACCATTTGACTTTTCTTATACTTTTTTACCCCAGGTGGGCTGAGTTATATGAGAAAGTTGAAGCTTCCCTTGTCACTCCGCAGCAGGCTCAAGGACAGGAAAAAAATGATTACTAGTAATTGTATAACGCAAGAGCTGCCAGACTAGAGGAGATCTAAGAATAGGCTGCCTAACCAGCAGCTGGGATGTGAAGTAGACAGGACATGAAGGATTCAAGGTGTGGGCTGTAGGCCTTGTGTGCCTTAAGCTAACAGCTGAGGAGCAAGTTCCAGAACGTACGGGTAAAGTGGCACAAAACACTTCAGCGGAAACATATTTGGTCATGTAAGTCATACAGACATGGTTGTGGGGTTAGTTGTTATGTAGTCATTAAAGCAAAGAAAACCAAGAGGTGAACAAATTGTTTAACCAGAGAACACACAGGAGTCCCCTGATCCTTTTCTGTTTCACTGGCATCGGTCACTAAAACACCAAGAGAGAGGAGAGGGGAGAGGAGAGGAGAGGAGAGGAGAGGAGACG
>JANHFX010019158.1:77593-97338 GCA_027560015.1 Chloroceryle amazona | reverse complement strand
CCCATCTTCCTCATTCCAGGGCCGACGCACCTCCCCCCACGGATCTTAGACGCACTCCAAGTGACCCCCAAAATACGCCCCAGCAGCTGCAGCCCCCCCCTGTGCGCTCATGCACGACCCCTGCCCGCCCCCCTGCCCGGCCCCGAGCGGAGCCCCGCGGCCCGACCCCGCGTTCTGGCGCGTTCCAGAGGCACGTTGCGCCTCACGCTTTGTCCCCCCCGGCGCTGCGGGAGAGCGATGCAATAAAAGTTCTAGTGTTTCAGCGAAATAAACTTATTCTTCCCCTCTCCTTGCCGGAGCCCAGCGTGGCTGCAAAACCTGCGTGTGCTGCCGCACGCGAGGCCGTGCAAAACACGTGAAAAAGCGGCAATCCGGCCACCCGCAGCAGGTAGCGAGGGGAGCGTTGCTGCACCGTGTGTTGCCGGGACCCGCCAGGGAGACGCGGCAGTCTTCCCCCCGGAGCCGCCGGGAGAAAAAACCAACACAATCCACACCAACCGTGTAAAAATAACTCGCAGGAACTTGTTTTGTTGGAGGGGGGAGATCTCCGCCGCTTGATTTGGGATGTCGGCTTTTGCAATAAGCTCGGTTCTCAATAAACCGAGGGATAAATAAATGTGAAGAAAAGACCAAACGTGCTTTGAGAAGGCAAATGAAATATATTTCCATCCTCCTGGGGGTAATTAGCTTTATACGGCGTTTGCTGCTCAAGTCATTTGAATCGTTACCAGCCAGTTTCAGTCTTGCTGTTGGATCCCGTATCCTTACAAAGGACACGCTAGGAGCTATAAATACACCTTCCTCCTTCGTTAAGCAGATGAAGTGTACCTCTACATTTTTTTCCATCTCAGCCTGTTGCCCACTGAATGATATTTTTAGGAGGCGCACGCTATCCTTGCTCATTTTATTATTGACTAATCGAATTGTCTCTTTCAGCACAGAAATTATGTAGAACCAGGGGCTCCAGACGTGGTAACTCAGAGATAACCATAGCAGTAGGGCACTGGAAGACATGAAACCCGGGTACCTCCCCCCCAGAACAAATGTATATTTGGATTGCAAAATGTTTTTAAACTAGTTTAATATCAGGGATCTCTGACTCTGAAAACAAGAGCAGTCACTTTGTCAGAGATGTTTCCTCAAAACCCACCATGAAAACCCTACTGAACATCCCACTGGCGCTCGGCCGGGGCTTGCGCTTCTCCAGCAAGTTCTGTGCTCACCCAGCACATCGCAGCCCAAGGCAGCGGGAGCTGGAGCTGGACCTGCAGTTCCAGTTCCCAGCTGCTCTGGACCGTGCCAAGTTTGCAGGTAGAAAGGGTGAGTGGGGACCTGTCCTTCCAGTCCTCTCAGGAGATGTCAAGCAGGAAGCTTCTCAAATAACACACAGTGGGGACGAGAACTGGATTGGGAACGAGGATGTTGGCAGGCGCAAAGGGTCTGGAAAAAGATGAGTTCTCCTGGGCGGTGAAAGGGAACTGGGAGTTGGAAGGGAAAACTGGGTCTGTCTGGAGGGAAGGATAAAGCAAAGTTCATAAGCAAGAGTGTGGAAGCCAGCCTGTTGGGAAAAGACTGGAAAACAGACTGGGAATAGAAGAAAATTGCCATGAGAAGTACATGTGACTGGGGCACCAAGGCAACCAGCACATTATCTATCTGGCTAAGGGCTGAAGGACAGCTTGCTGGATCAGACAGCAGAGCTGTAATGGGGTGAGGGAGGAGGATGTGCAAACCTGAGGCTGGGCATGGGATGCAGCAAGGGCGATGGGAAGAGGTAATTCCCTCGAGATGAGGATGGAGCTGCAGAAATGATAGCGACCGGGGATCGCGGAACAGAGAGGTGAGGATTTAGGGACCGCAGTAGTGCCTAAACAATTTCCATGTGATTTACTCCAGAAAACCAGATGTAGGTATTTTCTGTACCTTGTGAGGAACCGCAGGGAACATAAGTACAGTGCTGGGGGTGAGGTCAGTGATGGCTGCTCCAGGAAAAGGCCTCAGCCTCAGGACTCCTGTGGGATGCAAAACACAGAGACTTCAGAGAGAGGCACTAATTGAGCAGCCTTTGCTTCACCAGGTGCCTGGTTTGACATTTGGAAGTTTGATTTGCTGACGTGAAGAACACTTTGCAAATAGATTCACAGTAAATGAGAATTTATCCAGCCTTGGACAAAATTAAATGCTTTGCCATGTTGTATTTTCTGACAAAACCAGGCCTTGAGTATTTCTAATTTGAGCTATTTTGTTTGCTCTTCTCTCTGTATGCCCAAATTCCTCATCTGCAAAAGAAGAGCAACACCAGTTCTCCCAACAGCGTTCAGAGAATAAATGAAGAGTTTGTGAAGCACTCGGATACCATAGTGATGAGTTCCATGGAAAAGCCCAGGAGGAAATGAATAAATCTGTCTTCAGAACAATATTTGAATAGCATGCAGTAAATAAAGGATGGGCCACATAGTGAACAGCAAGGAGAAAATAAAATTCTGTCTTCGTTGAACGCAGTCCGTTCTGTACAATGAGCGAGGCCGGGAACCTGTCGGAAGAACAGCGTGTGATCTAATTGCAGTTAAATAGTGGATCACAACCCGGGGGTGCAAAAGGGACAAATTACCATTGCACAGGCCACCTCAGCGTTGGATTTTCTCAACTTTTAACAAACCAACAAATGCCTGTAGCCTGCACACATGTAATATACATGTAGGAATCATTCCTTCACCTTTGAATAGTTGAAGATGAAAAATACTTGCCTCCTCCACCTTAGCCACGGCTACACTGTTGAGTGAAAAAAGTAGTGGTTTCCTCCTCTTCGAGATATCTCAGCTTACAGCCAAGATTTAATGTTGTCGTTCACACATCAACATTGTCCTGTTTTCAATTCAAAATTGACCTTCTCTAGGAGTCTGTGTACAATCGTCAGAGACTAGCAGTATTCTCCAGAGAGGGATTCAGAGGAGGTCCTTTATTTCAGTGATTCAGATTTTTGTCTTTTGCTCAAGGGGCTTCATATTTCAAACCAGACTACTGGTTTTTGGTGCAGAAGCAAGGTTACGGAACAACAACAGCTTCACTGATCTTTTGGATCTCCTCAGTCCCCAGGCCACCACTGAGCCTTTCTGACTCCTGCTGAGATTTGGAGACGCTTCAGAGCCGCTGTAAATTGTACTGGGTTATCTGTAGCCCACAAGAAGGGTGATGAAATTAGGATTCAACTGTTCAGTGGCACTCTGGTCATGTCCCTTTTTCTGATCACGATTTCTCCATTGCTTAGCAGGATGCGAGGTGACACTGAATCGTCACACCAATTTATTGCTACCCAGGGGATTTTCCATTACTGGGCATCCTCTAGCATCTGGTTAAGGCAATTTGGGGATAAGAAGAGGCTGCAGCACACATAAAGACCTGGCTCATTAAGTTTAAGACTTTCAGCTACAAGATAACTCTCCTTCAGTTTCATCTGCTGTGCTGCCTCCCTCGTGTACTGGCTACATCCTCAGACAACTGCTGGTGATGGTGACCTGTCAGATTATTCCTGCATAGGTCTCTGCGCCAATTCCAGCACCACCATGCCTAGTGAGTTATGCTTTCATCATTCAGTAGGGACCAGATTTTCATTTTTCTTTTGTTTTTCAGATTTATTGCTCACAGATGTGGTTTTGAAAACTGCTCTGAGGTTAAAAGTCATCCTCCCGCTTTTGCAGAGCAAATTCTAGGTTAGCGGGCTATTTGCCAGGAACCCTCTAACCCCAGCACATATTTATGTCATTCCTGATGTCAACAGCTAGACAATTCCAACTCCTCACCCGAGTCAGGGAGGGTCACGAATGGAGGCAGACCTCCCAATAACTAAGGTTAGCTCCCTGGGAAGTTTGAGAGGATAGATGGAGCTCCTCTGCTTGAGTCTGAAATACGAGCAGAGCAGTTAGTGCAAAATGCTTTTAACAGCTTCGGTTGCTGAGTAGGGGGAGCTGCTGAGGTTTAATCCACTGTTTGTTTTTTCACGGATTTCAGATGTAGACAGAGGGAATACAGAATCCAAAATGCAGGGTTTGCCCAATCCAGTCCACACTTTAAAGGGAAAGAATCATTTCTTTGTTATCAGAACATGCATAATGATGTGGGATGTGGCTGTCTGGGTGTTCAGGAGGATAGAAATCCAGGTAGCCCCCAAGGAGAAACCCTGGTGTTCTGTCAGCCAGTGGGATTTTTGCCATCCATTGAGCCAGAGTGAGATTTCATCTCCAAAAGCCTGTCGTGGGCTGACATTGTGCCACAGGCATTCAGCATTAACAGCATCACTTGGTTTGGTCTTTTTCTCCCTGTTTTGGTGGTTGTCACATAATCTTTGTTTTCAGGTTGAGATCATTACTGGAGAAACACTGATAACTGAGTCTCCATTCCTGTCCTCCACTGGCAGCTCCTCAGTCTTCCAGTGTCCCACTCCTCCCTGTAACTCCATGTTGGAGTGACAGACTCTTTGCACATCCAGTAAAAGAAGAGGCAGATGGTCCATGGTCCAAGCCCTCTTGTGTGAACAGGACGAGCCTCCTCAGCAGCTTCAAAACCACATAAGCCAGGTGGTGTTTATTCCAAAGCCTTTCCAACAATCCCACAAGAATGTTAATTACTGCCACCAACAATCTTGTTCTTATTCACATAATGGCAGTGCCTAAAGGTCTTACCTGAGGTTGGGTCCTATTGTAAGATCACACAATCAAAGCCAGTCCTTTTCCCCAGAGAGTTAATACTCTCATTCATATCTCCCAAGTCACTAGTCTGTTCTCTTCTGGTGTCTGTGCCAGCTAAGGCAGGGAAGCGAGACTGCAGCAATCTGAGAGCAACTCAGAACAGAAAGGAAAAACATCGAGAGGAGAAAGGCTGAAAACAAAAGGAAGAGAATTGATATCAAGCACAAAGAAACAGTCACTTGCCGCTGGGCTTGGGAAATCAAAAAATAATCTTAGACCAGCAACAGAGATGCCTGGAAAATATACAGTCCATTGCTCCTGGTGATCCCCACGTGCTGTATGGATATTAATTAAACCTCACCTCTGCCCAGGGTGGGAAGTTGCCAACAGCAGCACAGCCCCGTCAATTTGTTTGTTGTGTACCTGATGTGTTGGGTCATCTGGCTGGAGTCCCTCATTCCCCTTGTCCTTTGTACTTGATGGCTGCTCCCCAGTAACACCCCCCGCACACACACAGAGCCCACACCTCAGTCCACTAATTTGACAGCTCAAAAACAGTAGCACACATTGTTACTGTGATGTAGTGAAGACTGGGACTGTGATCTGCAGAAACGGGAGAGAACACTGATACTGGACAACAGGTTGGGACCGGCGCAGAGTCCCGTTTACTATAAAAAACAACTACCTTGTGCAGACACTGCTCAGGCAGCCCTTTAGAGTTAGATTTTGGACTTGATTCCTCCTACTGGGATGCTCCTCAAAACCTCATCATCCTTTCAAATGCTGTGAGGGAATTTCCTATAAATATAATGGATTTTTTTAATGGAAGAAATATGGGACTTCGTCATTTTTACTTTGGTTATGTAGCTGCCAGAGGCGAGCACAGAGGTCGCTTTCCAGAGAGCAATGACAGTTATAAACCCCTGAGCTGCTAAGGGGAGAAACATGCTTCTGTTCCCAGCAGTTTCTAGTTTGAAAGTGGAGCTTCACCTTGAAACATTCTGCATGAATTTTATTTTTAAATCATTTCTAGCTTCTTGCAAATTTTAAGCATCTCCAAAAGCAGAGCAAACTGGTCAACATTTCTTCCTAGTTTCCCTCAGTCTAACTTCTTACCTCCATTAGTGCTGTCTGAACCTTCCACAAGATGCGGGACAGAGCAATTCGGAGACACAAGGACAGTTTAAAAAGAACAGAAAATGATACATTTTGTGCTGAGGGACAGGACTGTGCTGACAGCTCCGGCAGATAAAAAGTGGGTAGCCTTCAAATAGGTAGAAGTGTTTTACTCATTCAAGCTGTCAGTCTGGCACATTTCACAGACATTAATTTTACTTTCTTTTTTTGTTTAAACATCCCTTTGGGGCAGCAGTTCTGGAAAAATACCACCATTTTCTCTCACCTTTCCATGCTCCTGCCAGGGGACCGGTGATCAAAGTCAGGAGAGCAAAACATGCAATTCTGATGGGATATGAAATGCGGGTGATCGTGCCATGAACCCTTGTATCTTCCTGACAGGTATGCGCTGCACGTTAAGCATGTCGGGATCTATACGTCTGCTGTCACGATGTGCTTTTACCACATATTTTTATTTCCTTAGTAGCTGAATGGCAGCTTTAGTAATCAAATTACAGTCTGAGGGCTACAGGCTGCAGCCCCTGACTGAGACACTAAATCAGACTAATTGAAACAACAAATATGCCCGAATAGCGGTTCCTTAAGAAAAAGTTGCCCTTAGAACGCGCAGCTTTTACTTCTAACACAACTCGATTGGACTTGCTGACTGCTCTGCTACTGTGTTTGAAGTTGATTGATTCAAAGAAATATTAAATGAATTTCAAAGAGGTCAGAATGTGACTTGGTGTACAAGCGAGACACAAAGACATTCAGTGATGCTAAATGGGGCAGAGGGAACTGCAGGAAACTAAAATACTGACGTAGCTCAGTGCTTTGTGGACATCAACGGACAGCCCAAAAAGAGGTGAAGGTGCTGATCCACCTTGTACTGAACCGCTTCCACCACACTGTAGATGTTGCCCAGGCTGTTTCTCCACCTTCTTCCCCCTCCACTAAAACACATGTTTAGGGGGGATGCTCTGAGAAGGAGCAAAGGTTGGAATGGCACACCTTCCTTCAGCGTAGTGGGAGATCTGTGCTGTCAGGGAAACCTGTGAGGAAAACAATCTTGTGCTCTACAGACAATGGACATTTTGCATAGAAACAAGATGCCTTTGGATTCACAGAATTACTGAGCCTGGAATAGACCCCCAAGATCATCAAGTCCAGCCTATGACCCAACACCATGATATCAGCTAGACCAAAGGAATTCAACTAAAAAGGATAATTACCAAAAACTGGAGAGAATTGAGGGGCTTGAAAGAGATTTACATCACTAAAAATGGGGGACTGGTAGAGAAAGAGGTGAAAGCTATCAAAAGTACTCTTCATTTCTGAAAGTGCATGAGTGGATGTATTCAACAAGAAATCCATTTCTCAAAAAGACTCTCATTTCATGTTTAAAAACCTACAGTGAGGGCTGAGAAGAAATTGAGGTTTATGTCTGTATCATCTGGAATGAACGTTTACTCTCTGTGGAAAAGAAATGGCATTTTTCAGATGCAAGCCCTCTGAGGCAGGTAACAAATAAGATCTATTTGACAGAGGAAGAAAAGCTTTCTTACAAATCTCTTGTTTTTCCAGCCCCAAATGGCTGCAAACTGCCTCTAAAACCCTCTTTCAGGCTGATCTTGCTTCACAAGCTGTTCATTTTGTCCAAACCATCTTTTGAAATGGTTGTCCGGGTTCTTCTGACCTCTAGCTCTCTCCTGGTCCTTCTGGGGTTGTCTCATATCCTGACTTTTTTTTAAAAAAAACAAACCTCTCAAAAGTCCATTTTTTACTCACAATTAACATGGGCATTGATGAGTCCAGTACTGGATCTGCTGCACCACAGCAGCTCACTTGGAGACCATCTCTCAGACTGCGGGGCTGAGAGGTCATTGAAGAGATCTGCTACTAGAGCACTGGAAAGTCACCACGTCTGAGAGAGATCAAATAATCCAAAAGTCTGTAACAGAAAGGAGTAAGGTAGAGATCTGTAGTGGTCAGAAGCAGCCTGCAAAGAACCTGTGCAATGGAACTGAGCAGTGAGGCGAGAAACAGAAACCAGTCCCCACCTCTGGGAAGAGATGTGGTAACATCAAGAATGTGCGAACGTGGTGGTGAGTGTGGACGCAATCCCCATTCCCAGGACTGCATGGGCCTGAGGCGGGTGGGGTGACAGCACAGCAGCGGGTGAGCAAACCACACCCTGAAAGATTAATGGGAATTAATTAATTCTAAATTGTACACCGATGTATGCAATGCTAAGAACTTAATTAACACCCCCTGAGAAGCTATGAGCAGACTGGAAATTGGGCAGTGAGTGAAGCTGCTCTAAGTCAGCATTTACAGGGGGGATCTTCTCTCTGACCAAAGGAGTCCATTGTTCAATGTATGGAGAAACAGCAGACAGTGAAAGAGACAGTCTGAAAAAACAGCAGCATATAGGCTTGTGTTGAAAAACCTCGTTCTCATTAGAACTCCTTCACCTGAGCAAGAGAATGATTAAAAAAAAAAAAGGAGAATCCTATACAAGGTGATAAATAAACCTGAGTAGAGTGCACCCATCTTTAAGATCTTCTCCTATATTGAATTTTTACATGGAGTACAGCAGACGATCGAGAAAGGGGTGAAAAGGCTCCCAGCTCTGTGAAAGATCAGAGGACACACAGAACAGCATGTGGACACTCAGAGGTCACCAAAGAAAGGGGCGGGCGGGGGGAATGCAACCCTTTGTGATCACAGTTAAGCACAAATAAATATGTAGGAAAAGAATGTTTTCCTATTTCCTGCAAGGAGTAAAGTTTGAGGGGAAATGGCCTACGTCAAATATTTCTCTCTGCTGGAGTCATCAGCAGGGTTCTGACAGGCACGTTAGGAAAACAGACCGTACATTTGTGCGTATTCAACAGCCCCTATGGGAAACATAATTTTCTCTGGCTGCTGTTTGGGTTGTGTTTTGGCACTTGAACTGTTCCATGGGCCTTTGATAGGCTAGGATCTGTGTAGATGATGTTTTGTACGGAGGGAAAAGAGTAGAAGCACATGACCAGAAGCTCTGATCAGCTTTTGAAAGACCCAGCCCAGCAGAGTTCAACCAACAGAACTCCTTTGTAATGGAAATGTAATGGAAATGCCATACCTAGGCATGAAATTAGAAAAGCAACATGTACAAGCAGATTACGGTAAGATTTAAGACAATGTCAGTATTCCTGCCCCAGCAGAAAAGGATGCAAAGTTACAATACCTTCAAGTTGTGAAGTGTCTACCCAATTTAGCTGCCTAAGCAATCGATGATGGATCTTTACTTTCAGCAGACCTAATGTACAGAGCTTCACAGGAATACTTGAAAGAAGCTAATTAATAGCCCTGGATAAACAGAATTAAGTGCAGAACTGGACACAGATCTTTACAGACTGGTGCTGACTAAGCTGAATTCACTCCTTGCACTCTCACTAGTGCTTATGACCCTAGGGAGGCATAAAGATTAATGTTTATACCAAACGCATTTGCTTTCCACTTTTTGTAAAGCACTTGTAGGCCGTCTACTCAAATGTTTCATCTGGTTTCAGTTACAGCTCGTCTTAGTCTTTACCCACCATCTTAGCTGGGTGTAGTTTTGCTGTCCCCTGTCCCACTCCAGAGGAGCCTGAAGCGACACCTTTCTATCCTCACTGCTGTGACAAGGAAGTGAAGTCGGTAAGAAGTTAGACTGTTTACACTCCGAATGGACCAGCTCCAGCTGCGGCTGCCCTGCTTGCAATGCAGTTTGAAACCCTCCAGTGCCCTGAGCTGCAGGAGAGGTAATGACTGTTACTCAGAGTTAACACACAAATCACTGAGCTGTTGAAAAGTCATGAAAATTCTCTTTGTTCATAGGAGGTGTAGCCCAAGTGGCCTCCTAGGAACTTAAGGCTATCCTTGAAGATGGGATACTAACCCTAACCCAAACGCCAAAGAAATGTCTTTGATTGCTTTGCTAATTACCGTTGTGTGTGAAGGGCAGAGCCTCAGGGACGAAGGCCTGTCTTCACTAAGCTGAAGACATTAAAGAGACAAAAAGAGTCAAGCTGCACAGGCCAGGTCATTGTGTGACAAGTCCCTGAAGATGTATACACTGAGACAATGCCTAGAAGGCGTCTTCCTGTTGGATTCCTCTCACTTTCTTAATTAATCTTCTGTAATCAGAGAAACATGGAATCATGATAGAGCAATAGGGAAAAGTTTGCTCCCTTCGGAGAAATAAGACGTACCCCCAAGTGCCTTTGAGAAGACACAGGAAGAAGTTAAACCCTGAAAATTAGCAGTCTGCCATGCACAGGTAGCTCCTGCATCAGGGAAAGCTGAGAGCAGGCTTTTCAGGATCGTGACTTTGTACTGAGGTGGCTAAATTTTGTGCAAATTTCACTTCAGATGTCTGCTTGGATCTAACTTTAAATCTCTCTTTAGTCCTGTGAAAATGCCAATATTTCCATGGTGTTTCAGTGTCACAGTGAAACTCAGTAATCCCTCTTCAAGACTTAGGTGTGGAAGGTCCTGCACAAAACCCCCTTCTATTTTATCACTACAAGTAAGGTAAAAGATAGCATCAAATAACAGAGACAGCCTGAAGGCACCGAGAGGGTTCAGTAAGATGTAATATGCTTGAGAAAGGTACGTTTTGGGCTTGAGGGCTTCAGCTGATCTTGGGGTCCTCACCTCAGCGGACGTGGCTGCCTTGGTGCTGTGCAGCTCCATGCATCGGTCATTCCTTGAGCAAGGTCTCTTAGCTCTGGTTTCTCTGAAGTTGTGTTCTAAATGGAAGCTAAAGATCATTAAAATCTTCCGGAGAACAACGATGAGATCTGGCCAACATTCCTCCCTTCAATAAATAAAACAGTTTCCAGCATAGGCAGCTCTATGAGTTATTGCAGAGCACATAATAGTCCCTGTATTTGCCTACACAATCACTGCGCTCCCCAGATCTAACTCATTACTGTGCTTAGCGAAGCGCTTTGAACTGCCTCGAGCACCAAAAGCACTATATAAGAACAAATTTTCTTCTCATAAAAAGGTATTAAGGCAAATTAGAGGTACTATTGACACACGGGATAGGTTATAATTGGCCAGTGTTCACAGAGGCAAACTCCAGCGTTGCGCGTCGAGCCGGAGGGTACCTGTGTGCACGCTGGGTCTGTCCGAGGGCATCTCATCCTCTCCTCTACCCTGTAGCGCTTCCAGCTCCCACAGACAAGCTGTGTGTTCCACAGCCTCCAAAACACAGCCCTTGCACTTCTGAGGAGCAGCAGAACTCTGCTTGACCTCATTTTAAAGGGAGACATGGGCCCCCTTGGTTAGTAGGTGGCATTATCCAGCTGCACCTGAGTCCTCCCTGACCTATCCTTCTCCTGGTCACCCATTGCAACACCCCCTGGGATCGCAACTGCATCCCTGAACCTTAACTGAAGCCTGTGCCACCCTTTCCAGAGCTGTTAACTCAGTTCAGCTGTGACCTACAGCACCCTCTGTCGTTCCCTTCCTGGAGTTTGCCCAGTTTATCCTCCCCACCAGGACTATTTTTTTCTCATTTCACATACAGCCTTTTTGTGAGGCCACCCCATTATGCTAGCCTCTACTGGTCTGGACTCTCATTCTCTGCTTGTTTGTATGAAAATATTATCTGTGACATGGAGGGACACCATACGTACAGAACTGAGGTAGCTGAAGTCCTTACTAGCAATAGGTAGAACTCAAATAGCTTTTACTGACCCAGAAGTCCTGGAAAATAAATAAGGTCTGGAAGTGTCAGGTCATTAATCTACACAAAAGTCTTTGTGCCAGTGCTGTGCTTAAGGATGTTATCAGAGAAACCAGGAATGTTCTTGGGGTTGGAGGGTAATTGGCAGAACATTTTTTGCAGGTGCACATAAAAATGTTGGGTTGTCCCAATCCAGTGTCACGTCCCAGAAGGACATCGGAGTCAGCACTTTCACTGCTATAATTACCAGCAACCAAGTTAAATACATGAAATATTAATGGAAATATTGAGAAATAACAAAAACTAATACAGAAACCACAGCAGTATGTACTCGTAGGCACATGTGCACGCGCACATGTGCAGTCTGTCCAGCAGATTCATGTGGTCATCTAAGATCCTGTCTCACAAGCTACATTCAACCCCTCGAACTCTCCACTGTCCTGAATTCCTTTTGTGAAAAGGGAGCCTTGCAGACCATTTTAAAGCTCAAACAGCTTCATTTGGGATGGAAATCACAGTGCTTTTCGGGAGGTTTGAGCTCAGATTCTGGACTAGGAGGTATTTGGAAAGCTGCAGAGATTCCGTGATCACTCTGGGGAAGAAAACTGAGAACCCCCTAAGTTCTGTGTCCACAAACCCAACTGCAAGACTCACAGTCCATTGTGCAGCCTGGAGCCTTAAAGACAAGAGCAGGTGATGGAATGAGTGAGTAGAGACCTCTGAAAAAGTGCTCAAGTCTTCCTCTACTATGAGACTGAGGAAGGGGGAGAGTATGTGCATTGGTACCTTTTCCAACGGCTGCACACTGAGATCCTCAATCACTTCTTATTCCAGCACTTGGGAACTCCACTGGAGTCAGAGCCTCAGGATTTAACTTGCAATGAACCTCAATATAAATGATCCGCATGTCAGGAGAGGTCAACAGGACCTGCAAGAACCTGACTGTGAGATGCAACATGAGGCCCATTGCTGCAGCTGTGTCAAGGGTGAACATTTCCAGAGGAAGGCTCTGGTGGGTGCAACACATCTGGGGTTGAGCATACAGGAAACACCACTTCAAGGGTTCACTAAAACGCTTTTTAGGTTTCTTAGTCTGACTGAATATTCTTGGCTGCCCTTCCCTCTGCCCATGAAGTGCTGCTGGAAGTGCTGCTGGAAGAGGAGAAAACTCCTATTTGCACGCACAAAGATTGGGAGTTTCCTTCCTCCATGCAATGATGTTCCATGGTCGTTTAATCCAACAGGTCCCTTGTTTTGTGTCCAGTGGCCCAGTCACCAGTGTATGCATCCAGTGCAGCAAGGGTGGTGTTAGTGAGCAGAAAGAGACTGGGACTGATGATGTGCTCACACAGCTTCATTTTTAGATCTTTCCCGACGTGAGAAATTAAGAACCAAAGCTGTTCCACCAAACCTACTCATCCAATTACTGTAGCACTTTGAAACTATGATATGGATCGGTCTAACACCCCAAGCTTCTCCCAGAACCGAACGTGAGTGTGCAGACACTGCACTTTTGGGAAGCATCAAGAACCAGACAGATTAGCGTTGTGGCTTTCCTTAGTTGGTTCTGACTTGCTTTTGACTACTTGCCCGCTCGCTATTAACACCCCGTGGTGCAGTTGTGTTTGACATCCCCATAACAAACCCTGATTTATATGGCCTTGCACAATTCCTCCTCCTTTGTGTGGCCTTGAGAACAGTGTAACAGGCATGCTAAAATGGAACTCATTTAGATCACTCACTACCAAAGGAGCAGGCATCTTCAAAGAGCCTTATCTTTGAGAATCAAACTTCACCCTTCCTGAATAATCAGGGGTGTGTGTGTGTGAGAAATGTAGCTTTTGGGGTTTGGCAGCAGTGGAGAAATACTCCAGTGAGCAGACTTTACAAAAAAGGTGAAAGCGTGACTGAGATTCACAGAAAATGAAAGAGAGAAAAGATCCCAGGAAAATCAGATGTGCTACATTCATCCCTTAATCATTCAATTACAAGTTTTTGAGCAGCTGTCTGGTGAAAGGAATGCAAACTCCCTACTTCACAGCGTGCCTTCACTCATCTCCGATGCTTTTCCCTGTGGCAACGCAGCCGATGAGCTGCACTCCTTTCTACCCCCACTGCCCGCAGAAAAGCTGCAAACCATCATCACTGACGGTCACTAATTTCATCACTGACGGTCACTAATTTAGGATCCATGTCATCATTTACTCCATGCCCCTGAAGCATGTCCTCCACTTAACACACTGCTTGCTTCAGGAATGCGGGTTTGCTGTGGTAGGATGTGAACACTACGATTATGTGCTGCATGTGGCTGGGTGGGGAAAGAGAAGGGAGGCTCAGAAATGATAGTACCTATTTTTGGCTACTGCAGCCAAGCTGTGCTGCTCCCACTCCATTCTACTGATCCAACACGTATCATTCTAGATGTCACCAATCCCAAGCAGTCACAACAGTTGAGGGTGCTGGTCTTCAGTAATTTTAAGCAGCAATTTTTCTGAAGTCTGTGTCAGGAACAAACTGTATCATGGTGACAATTATTTTACTATTCAAATTTAGATGTGACTGTATCATTACAACCCAGGAGATACGTACCTGGCTTTTCCCACACTGACAGCCCTCCACTAGAACACAGCAGGATGTCCCTTCTCTGGAACATGTTGTGCCATCGTGGTGATTTTTTAAGATCTGGTTTAAGCATGTTGCAGGACCAAATGCCCCCTCACTCTCTGCTGCCTGGGACATGTAGAATGCGGTCTAAATAAAGTAAATTAACATTCCTGTGAAGACAATCCAAACCCACTCTTGAAACACAACACTCAACCTGGGCACCTCTCTTCACAGCTGAAGGGGCTCCCCACAGCCACAGCACCTTCTCCCTCTTGCCACCAGCAGAAATACTACTACATCTGGTCCTGCCTGGCCCCATCCCCTCAGTCCTGCTCTTACAACTGTTAGTGGAGCAGTGAGACAAATCCAGCAGGGAAATTGCTTAGCATCTGGATGGATGGGGAAGACACGGTGGAGGGTGAAGGAGAGCCTCTTACCTTGGCACTGCTTCCAGAAGAAGCTGCTGCAGAGATTAGCTGAAGTTGGATATCTTTGATGGGCAGCACTTTGTGCATACAGAGTCTCTTCAGGATCACAGGAAACCAAAATGCAGTCTTGGAGGTCTTCTGCTCATCTACCCACAGGAACATCTTCTCCTTCAGCTGCTTTTCTTCATTATGCTCTCCTACAGCATGCTGTGCTAGCAAGTAATTAGGAACACATACATAATGGTTTCTCAAAACACCAGAGCATTTATCTTTAGAAATGTGACAGAAAAGAAAAATGACACCATACAAATGCCATAAAAAGCAAGGGTTCACTGTATTTAAAAAAAAAAAAAGTTACATTCCTGATCAAGGAACAAACTGCTATGAATAATCACAATCACATTTTGCAGCCATGTAACTCTTTTTATCTTTTTCTTTTCAAAATATCTGAAGAATATGAACGGATGTCTGAATCCTTTCTGTGAGAACAGCTTAAACTAGTGGCACAGAGAGAAAATACCCAGCCATGTATTGATCTGAACAGATAGAGTTCAAACCTGAGTTAAGGGTTCCCGGTCCGGGTTGGGGGCTGGCAGAGCTCACCTCCTCTCAGGAGCAGCCCCATCCTCAGTCACTGCCAACCCAAGGAGTGCTGCAGTTCAATTCTCTTAAGCAAAGGTTGGCTGAAGGAACCCAGCACCATTTTATTGAATCACAGTGGAGTTTTGGTATCCACAGGAAAAAAAAATCCTGGAACCGAAGTGTATTTTCATGATCAGTGACTACAGAGTGGTATAAAATGTCTCTGCTGCTGCTTTCCATCCCAGCCTGTGCCTTTGAAGTCATGGTAACAGCTTTTGGATTCAAAGCCTCTGATGAGACTCCTTGATTTATTAGGTAAAACATCTGGAAAAAATGAAGACTTGTGGCAGTGTAAATCCTCCAGAAGGAGCAGAGAGAGGTTTCATCTGAACAGTACTCCTGTCAAAAAGCAAGGGAGCCTGAGCCCTGGTGACCAGCTTAGGGTTGCTCAAGGTAGAAAAGCTCTGGTTTAGAATGGGCCTGTTCACGTTTCACCCACTGGCCCAGGAACTGGCACACAAACTTGGCAGGGGCTGGGAGCGGAGAGGAATGTACCTCAGCTAACAGCCCTCAGTGCTGGGACCATGCCACAGCTAACGAAATGATTTTCCTATGCTCTTGCAGCTCCAACATCGGTAGCAGTTCTGCCCTTGACATTAATAAGGTAGCTGCTGTTATAAATCACCGCATACTGTGGGAGCAGTATGAAATGTAAAATACCTGCCTCTCTCCCGCCAAGAAAAAGGCAACAGCGAAATACAGATGGGTTCAGGTCACCTCCGTGGCACTTCTGTGATGAAGAGGGGTGTCAGGGTGACTCTTCTGTTCCCCAATTACAACAGTCTGGGAGTGTTGGCTTCAGCATGAGAAGAAAATTACCAGCCTTGGATAGGGCTGATTTGAAAGGAATAAAACCTGCACAGGTAACAAACAGGGAAACAGGCAATTTATGAAGTGGATTTCTTCTTTTATTTGGAGTCAGCCCTGAAGTAAGACCAAAACAAATTTAAAAAAAAAAAAAGAGGAGAAAGGGAAGAGCAGGACCAGCGTGCTGTGCTTCCAGATTCCTGCTAATGGCTTCTCATGTGCAGGGCCACACGTGTGTGAGCATGTGCATCTGTGCAAGGCATTTTTTTAGCTGAGAGCAAAGCCAGAAATCACAGAGGTACTTGACTCAGAATTATTTACTCTCTCTGCTTCCTCCATGCAACAATTCACGTTCCAAATTTCAGAGCTCACGCTCATAAGGAGGAAAATCCCCAGAGAGCCATCTTTTGACAGTTATTTTCCCATCTAAATCCCCCTTCCAGCCATTTGAATAACAGTTCAAACACTATCCTGAGTGCCAACATTTGTGTTGGAGGGGGCATAGGACCGGCAGAGGAGGGGGAGTTTGGGGAGTATTTTTTTAATCAGATAAATTATTGCTGGGAAAGCAGCCACTTCTCTCCATTCAATTTCTACTCTATGGGGAATCCATCTAATACCCCTTCTCTTCGGGTGAAGCAGGACTGGCAAGATGCTGTATCAAACCAGGGAGGAATGCAAAAGATGGGATGGAGTGCAGGGAACAAGCAAACGACGGCAGGAAGGGGCTACACGAAAGCCGTCAGACAAGGAGAAAAGCCAAAGAGATGTGAACGCACCTCCTGGGACAAAAAGGAGAAAATGGTTTTGCTGGTTTCTCTGCTGGCAAATTGGAGCAGGCTCAAGGGGGATGACATGGCTCGGAGGTGCTTTTCACCTGCGGGGAGGTGGCTTGGTTCCAGGCAGGTCCAGAGATGCATGGGATGGAAGTTCCTATCCAGTGCTGCTTGAGTTTGCAAAACAAGCTTAGCGATTTCACACCGGTTCCCAGTGGAACTGGGAATGTGCCAGTTCACCTCACCATTGTAATTGGAAATGGTTAATGCTTTGCTGGCTGTATGAGCAAAGCTGAGGACTGGGAACTGAGACAGCTCCCAGCACATCGGGTTTCAGGCAGTGTGTCTTGGAAGACTGCCTCGCTGTCTGGGCATACCTTTGATTCTTGTTTGGATTACTCTAACACCTCAGGCCCCAACCAAGACAAGGTTCCATTGTGCCGAGGCGCTGTACACACATGCAGCCAGTGTCCCGAAGAGCTCCCAGTCCAAACTGGGAAACAGCTAGAGGTGGGGAGGGGAAACAAGTGCACAGAGAAGGGAAACGATCTCCACAGGCGTGCCCAGTGAGTCAAACCAGGACCAGACCCCACAGCAGGCCTCAGCACTCACTTCTCTTCCATGTGCTAACACCAATTTAGTCTGTAGGTTTCCCACTCTCTGGCACTTCTCAGCGACTACAGAGTTTGTAAAGAATTGTGGGGTAATGGCACCCAAATGGGTGTCACAGCACTTTTTGGGCCTTTTATTCTTCTTCATAACAATGAATGAAAGCTTTACTGGGAGAGTTGGCAGTGAGCTCGGAAGATGAGGAGACTTCTGAGGAAGATTTCCCAGATTCTGGGAGTGCCTATGGTACAAATAATGGTGGAAAATAAACTGACTCAGTGGGAGGCAAAGGGGAACAAGTGGAAGAGTAACTCTGCTCTGGAAAGCTGCAAGGAGAATATGACACATAAAGAAGAAAAGAGAAAGAAGGACAATAAAAAAAATCAGACATATATCATCTGCATTTTGGATCCTTCCTTCTGACAGTCTGACGAAATCTGCTGAGCACCTTTCTCAGAGAATCAGGCCTTACACAAAGTCCAGTTATTTTTGGCCAAAAAGAGATTCTTTTAATTCAGAGCTCATTTCCATCTGCCATAACAGGCTGTGGGCTCTCACCAGTCCCTCCTTGATTTTCTAACTCCAAACCTAAGCTGCGTGAAGGTGTCGCTCCTGATACTACAGCTGCCTTTCCCAGGCAAAATTAATGCTTGAAGCAACACTGATCTAAAGACATAATTAAACCCCCCTCTATCCCACCTATCTTTGCAGACTTCAGTTAATCTCCTAGGTTATTACTCAGAATTACAGATCTCTCTAGGAATGCCAGGTTGACTTGTGCCAGGGTGAAGCGAGTCCATTTGTTCTGCAAGTGGTCAGGTTATGGGGATTGTCTTAACCCACGGTGATTCTCCAGCCAAGACATTCTCGGGGAAAAAAAAATAATGGCTTTTTTGGCATTTTTTTCCCTTCTAAGAAATGGAGAAAGTGTTACCTCTTCCTCCTCCTTTTTCCTTGTATTTTGAGTCCCCAGACATGTGTACTTCATTATACCCATTTCAGAGGCTTTCTCCAAGACTGGAATAACTCTGGTGGTGGGTATATTCAAGCTGCTCTGTGCATTTAATAGTCCCTAAATGTCTTTTCAGGAATCTGTTTCAGATTCTAATAATTTTACATTAAGACTTGGTAATCTCCCTCCTCCCAGCGTCCAAGAAAAATAGAAACACAAACTCCTTAACCCTAGATCAAGCACAAACCTCTTTGAAATCCATCCTGGAAGCATCTTTCATAGCTCCCTTTTCTCCGTGACTCTCACACTCCACAGGATCTGCAGGAGTCTCCCTGTACAAGCAGAGAAAACACACGACATGGATCAGGCCCTCTGCTCGACAGGAGCTAGGTGGAGGGGCTGCTCTTTTCCAGCAGGTACACATTAAATCTCTGTTTAAGCCTCTCCAGCTTTTCTGGAGGCTCAGTGGGCTGTGGGAGTTTGTGGCTGCTGGTTATCATCTTTCATTTTTTTACACCTGATATCATGTGGTTTATAGAAATCTCTCAGGGCTCAGTAATGTATGTAAGTGAGCCTCCTTATTCTGTTTTCTTTCTTTTCCTCCCCTCTTCATACATTTCCTGGCTCTAAAGCTAAGCAATCAAATCCCCCTGGGCTCACTCTTAAGCAAAAGGTGGTTAGAAATGTCAGGAAAAAGGGTCCTGCCCAAGCCTGTAAGAAAAGGAGGAGTCCCCAGCCCTCTAACTGGGGAAGACACCTGCCTGCTTGCTTCACTTCTGGACTCCGTTACACAGAGGGTAAGAAAAGGACAAGAAAACATGGTATTTATAGTCAGGGATCTGTGTCCCTTCAGGCAACATAGAATCAATGAATGTTTGGGTTGAAGAGGCCTTTAAAGGTCATCTAGTCCATCCCCCCTACATTGAGCAGGGAAATCTGCAACTAGAGCAGGTTGCTCAGAGCCCCCGCCAACCCAGAATGGCTCCAGGGATGGGGCAACCTGGGCCAGGGTCTCACCACCCTCAGGGTTAAAAGTTTGTTCCTTCTCTCTTGTCTCAATCTCCCTCTTTTAGTTTAAACCATCACACCCTGTACTGTCCCAACAGGCCCTGCTCAGAAGTCTGTCCCCCTTGAAGCGCTGAAAGTCCACAAGAAGGTCTCCCTGGAGCCTTCTCTTATCCAGGCTGAACAACCCCAGCTCTCTCAGCCTTTCTTATGAACAGGGAACAGTTCACATGCTGCTTCATGGGAACAGACAGATGTTCTCAGAAGTTCATCAACACCTGGGCTGAAGGCCCTGACAGGCTATGTCAGCACTTATCTTTTCTTCCCATTTCCCTCACGACTGTCCCCTTGGTGCAGTGGCGGGAGCAGACACGGCAGGACAGACAGACCAGCTACCTA
>JANHFX010019158.1:46232-77493 GCA_027560015.1 Chloroceryle amazona | reverse complement strand
CCGGTTCCTTTGAAGGGGGGGGGTACATGGCCCCCAGACCCCCCAAGGGAGTGCGAGTCCTGGGGTGGCCTTGTAGCAATGCCCCTCATCCTCGGCCGGACCCTCTCACGCTGCTTCTGCTGGCACCCTGGGCTCGGGGGGCTGCCGGCACCCCCGGCCGAGCGAGGGGTCTGGGGGTGGGGGGCGAGCATGGTGATGCTCCCACGGCGTGGGGACAGGCACATAGCGGTCCCTGCCGCCCCCGCGTCCCTGCTGCCTGTGCTAATCTGTGACCATGCATCCCGGGTGTTCCAGAGGGATGCGGGGATGAGGCTCATCTCGGTCCCCTTAACCTGGGGGGTGGTTTGGGGTGGGGGTTTGCGCCACGCGGTGCTTTTCATGCTCTTTATTCAGGTTCATTTTTCTGTAAGATATTTAAAGAGAAGAGTTTGTATTATTTTTTCATACGACGTAGCGTTTGCCATTTGTCACTGCCTCGGTTCTGCTTTCCCGAAGGGATCAAACTGTGAAGCCTCTCCGCGCACTTTTGCCCGGGAAGTCCCAAGGCGACGTCCTCTCCGGAGGCGGGAAGGGAGCTCAAACTGTGATGTACCCCGAGCCGTGAGTCAATAAATCCTTCCCTGCTCGCTGCCCGGCCTGCTTGGGAATCGCTCGCCTCCCCCTGGGGGGGGCTGGGAGCTCGTGGGGAAACTGAGGCAGGAGGGGAAGGTTCCTCTGCTCGGGGTGCTGCGGTGGTACTGGGCTTGGTGGCATCTCTCAGCTTGGTCACAGCACAGTGGTGGCAGCATTGTTGTCCCCTTTCATGCTGTTCCCACCCCACTGTGGGTCCCCCCTGAGTCCTGCCTGCACCACCTGGACCCCCAAGCCCCGTGTCCCCTCTCTGCCTCGCTGTGCCCACTGTCATCACACGTGATGCCAGAGCCCGCAGTGGTGACAGGCAGGTTGATGGGGCTGTGGGACCATAGGCAGCTTTGCCTTTGATGTAAAACAAGCCCCAGGGGACAGCAAGGTGGCTCATGCCCTGCACAGTGCTGACCCATGGCTGTCCCATGCTGTCCCTCTGTTCTTGTCACCTTCCTTAACCAAATTAAGGTCTCTCAGTTGGGGGATCTTCATCCTCAGCGCAGGGTTGAGCTTCATCTAGAGGAAACCTGGACCCTGAGGGGCTCATGGAGGGGTGACAGGAGAGGGACTGGGGGATGTCCCTGAGGATGTCCCCAGGGTTGCTGCAGCTTGGTGAGGCAGGAAGGAGACAGCACAGCCCAAAGGGATCCCAGGATCCAGGCTGGACCCCCCAACCAGGAAAAACCTCATAGTTTATTGCTTCAGGGGTGCTGGGTCTCAGCATGGCAGGGACAGGGTGGGTTGGGGTGGTTGGGGTGGCTGCTTCATCTGACTGTGTGTCTGACATCACCCCAGTGAAGGGACAGGGATTACCACCCTGCCAGTGTCACGGTGCCCTTACAATGCCCTTGGTGACATCACACCCTGCCAGTTCTTTGCTCCAGGAGCAGGACACCATTGTTCCCCGGGGACATTGGGATGGCAGGGGTCCCATTGTGGCCATCACCCCTAGGAAGCACCATGGTCCCCAAACCCCTGTCACCACAGAGGAGCAGGACTCTGGGGGACACCCAGCCTGGCAGTGGGAGCCCCCTGTCCCCACAGGACCCCCAGTTCCCACACAGCCCCTCACCCAGCTTGATGGAGCTGCAGAGCAGGATGTGTCTGGTGTGGTCAGTGCCATCAGGCCACTTGCTGGTGACCCTGCAGAGGACCCTCGGTGTGGGGCAGGAGGAGAGCTGGGAAAGAGCTGGCAGCTGGTCACAGCAGGGCCAAAGCAGTTGCCATTCAGTCACCGCCATGTCCAGCGTCTTGTCCCAGACTGAGCCATGGGCACAGCCCCAGGTGCCACCACCTGAAGGCAGCGGTGGCTCCAGCAAAGGGCAGGGCTGAGCTGGTGCTGCTCAGCAGAGCGTCCCCTGTCCTCCTGCACAAGGCCCAGATCAAGAGCTTTGGCTCCAGCTGCAATGATGTGGACAAGTCACTGGCCACTGGGTTTATCACCTTCTTCATGGCTGAGTTTGGGGACTGGGTGGGAGGGAGAGCACAGCTTCCCCCAGCCCCTCCGCAGAGTGGGGACCCTCCCTGGGGGACCAGCAGCTGCCTGCAGGCAGAGGGTGATGGGCAGTAGGGTCCTCACAAGGCTTGAGATGTGCAGAGGAGATACTGGGGTCCAGTCAGGGCACCCAGCTCCACAGGGATGTCCAGAGCTGGAGGATGGTTACTGAGATCCCACCAGCATGCCCAGCTCCATAGGGATGAGGGGACGTGTCCCTATCCTTCTAGGAAGGCTTGGCCACACTAAGGGATTTACAGGTGGTGAGCAGATGGTGGCAGTAGGGACCTCCAGAGCCCATTCCATCAGTGTTTCTGTGACTGCCCATCCCTGCTTTGAGCTGGAGGCTGGACTGGAGATGTCCTGAGATCTCCCCTCTGATCCACTATCCTACACATGGTGCCTGGCTCTGCAGGGTCTCTCTCTCATGGTTGGCCCTGTCCCCAGAGCTGCCTTTTGTCCCCTGAGCAGTGTCTGATGGAAAAACTTGTTTCTCCTTGATCCTGCTGCCATCCTCCACTGGCTTCAGCACAAACTCCTTTCTGTCTGTGGTTCTGGAGGAGGTAAGTGATGGGCTGGGGCTGCGGGATGGGAGCTCAGGGTGACACGAGGATGCTCCTAATTTCCCCAGTGTCACCAGGTCCCCAGGCCTGGCACCAGAGGTAGGCAGTGCTGGGCTTGTGAATCTTTTGCTGGGTTTTGCTGGAGCTGGTGACATGTGATGAGTTGTGGGAGGGCAGGTAGGAGACCTGTGTGGCCAGGGCTTGGAGTGGGACCTCCTGGGTGGGTTTGTATGGCTGTGACTCTCTGTCCCCACTGCTGTTCCACTGTCCCATGGAGCTCACCCTGTGCCCCTCTGAGGGTCTGGCAATGGCTGGACACAGGGAAGCATGGTCCCCAACAGTCCCCAGATCCCCCCCACCCTAGCCAGGGGACTGGAGCTGCCTGGAGAGAGACATCCTGTGGGGCTTGGAGCAAGGATGGGGTGACTTGATGCATGGGTCTGGGGGTCTGGGAGACCACAGAACATGGAATTAGGGAGCTGGGAGACCCTGGCATGTGGGTTTAGAATTTAGGGGGACCCCTGTTACATGCGTTTGGGATTCCTTGATGCCCTGCAGGGTTCTGGCACAGGGAGTGACCCAAGCACATGCAGCCCTTACGGGCTCAGATCAAGGAAAATGGGGCAAAAAGCAGGAATCAAACCTCACCCTGGCTTTTGGGGTGCCACCCTGAGTACAGGCCCTCAGCCCACCTGGACCCTGTGCTCAGGATGGCTGGAGCTGATCTTGGGGAGCGCTATGGGGTGCACGATGTGGCTTATCCTCTCTGTGCTGGGAAAAATGAGTTTATTCCCAGCTTCGAGGCTGTTTGTCTGCTTCAGAGACTGGAAAGAGCAGCCTCCCTGCCCGGCTGCTGCCTCTGTCCGTCCTTTGGGGTGGTTTCTGGGATGGACCTTCTGGAGCTTTGTCCCCTGAGACATTTTATTTGGAGCAACAGCGAGGTTCTCCACTTCGACCAGCATTCCTCGGCCCAGCCTCAGCGCTGGGAAGGCCCCAGAACTGGACCTGTTGTAACAGAAAGAGCTAAAAATAGCGGTTCTCACGGTGGATGCAGAAAAGCATCCGAACATGCGGCCTCTGAACCTGCCAGCAGCTGACCCCCCAGCCCTGTCCCATGCCCAGAAGACATCCTGTGGCCTCTACAACCCCAAATCTTCCCCCACTGACCCTCCCACCCCACTCTGAAACCCTCTCAGTGCAACCAAAGCCACCAGGACCCACTGGAGCACTGTTGGGTGCAGGCAGGGAGGAGCAGGCAGCCCCTTGGGTGCTGGCAGCAAGGAGACAAGGGGTTAACCGCCCCACGCCCGCCGGATGCAGCATCCTGGGCTGGGCTCTTTCCATCTTGTTTTGGTTTGGAGGAATAAAAGCTTTGGCAGCAGCGAAGCTGCTTCCCAAAATAACTCGGCCTCCCATGGTAATTACAGAGCTCTGGTCCCCGGTAGTGGCTCGTGGTGGCTTTTTGGCCCTGCTGTGCTGTGCCACGACCTGCTAATGCTGCTGCCAGCCGGGGTGAGGGAGACTGGGGTGCCTCGGGGACCTCTCAAGCAGTGCCAGCCTCCCTTGGCGTCACCATCGCTCCCCTTGCGTCATCCCCCGGCCAAGAAAAATGCAGCCCCTTGTATCCCTCCCCTCCCACTCTGTAGCTGATCCCTTCAGCTTTTAATGCTTTATTTAGAGCCTGGGTTGCTGCTCAACGGCCTTGATGGGCACTGGGCTACTGGAGCAAGGCCACAACAAGCTGGTGGCTGCTACAGGCTGTGCCCACTGCCACACCTGAGAACACCCAGCTCATCACAGCAGTGCCCGGCCTGACCTCCTGCCCATGATGGGGCTCAGTGATACCCCTTGAAGGGTAGGGAGAGATGGGGCTGAGCTCCTGGAACACCCGAGCCCATAATCCCCAGTAATCTCAGAGGAAAGCGCTTGCTGTGAGGATTAGAGATGCAAACAGCCACCCTCACCTGCCTGCCCCTGCCTGTTCCCCTGCCTGCCACGCTGTCTGCAGCCCCCTGGCCAGCAGCAGGCAGGGAAGGGCTGCCAGGCGCGTGGGCCCGCTGCCTGGCCACCCCAGATGGACACGGTCCGGGTGGTTGCTGGGGCTCCTTTGTGCCACGTTGAGCCTATGTTGGTTATTTATGGGAATAAAGGGAACATGGAGCCATCTGTCTGCAGCCCGGCCCTGTAACGAGGCCCTCCCTGGGTGGTGACAAGGTTAGGGATGAGGCAGAGTTGGTCCCTGTGGAGTCACCCAGCCTTGGTGGGAGCCTGTGCAGGGCTGGGTCTGGCTCTGCCTGGTGAGAAATTACCACTGTCTTTGTCTTATGGGTAGGGAAACTGAGGCAGTGAGGAGTTGTCCATAAAAGGGGTGCCCTGGGGATGGGTGTGGCCTTGTTGTCCCCTTGGCATGGGGTGTGTTTGGGGGGGACAAGGACAGCCCTGATGAGTGGCTGGACCAAGAGGCTGAAATTGGGGATGGCTGAACTTTTGCCAGCTGCTTGCTGTGGAGAACAGCCATCGCTGGGCAACCCTCCTCAGTCCCCTTCACAGCCAGGAACACAAGCGCCCCATGTTGCCCTAGCTGCCCGTGCCAGCGTCCTCCCCTGCCCTTGGCAGGGATGGGGGTGACACAGCCACGTGCCACTGGCCCTCACTGACTTTGAGAACATGGGCCTGGGGCCAAGGGCATCCCAGGAAAGGGCTGTAGCCCCTGGCATGGGATGGAGATGGAGTCAGCCCCGGGGGTTGCTTGTTGCCCCTGCCAGATTTCCTGCTGAGCCAAGGCAGGGCTGTGGGCAGCATCATTGGTATCAGCCCCCAGAAAGGCTTTGGAAGGGGAGGTGGTCTGGGATTTTGCAGAGGGAGCTCTGGGAAAGACTGGGATGTGCTGCCCCATGCCCAGTGCAGAGTGCAGCCCTCAGTCCTGTAGTGCCCAGTGTCTGTAGCCAGTGCATTTGCCTGGTGCTCAGTACCTAGTGCATAGTTCCCAGCACCCAACGCCTGCTAACTGGTACCCAGTGCTTCCAATACCCAGTGGCTGGTGTGCAGCAACTAGTGCCCAGTGCCTCCTACCCAGGAGCAATGCCTGGTACCCGTGCCAGCTGCTGCGAGGTCACTCCCTGGTGCTGGGGCCGTTCCCTCTCACCTGTACTGGTACCCAGTGCTGGAGCCTTGTACTTGCTGCCTGAACCGGGACCCTGCACCTGGTGCATAGTGCACCATACTGGTGCCCTCACCTGCTGCTGGTGTCCAGTACCTGGTACCCAGTACCCAGTGACCTATGGCAAGGCCCTGGTGCTGGTGTCCCCGTGCTGATGCTGAAGCCCCGTGCCTGGTGCTGCTGCCTCGTACCACTGCCCCATGCCCGGTGCGCAGTGCTCGGCGCACGATGCCAGGGCCCAGCGTACAGCGCCTGGTCCCAGCGCCCGGTGCCGGGTGCCGATGCCGGTGCCCGGTGCTGATGCCGCAGATGATCTTCCCTGTGCCCTTCTCATGTCCTGTATGTGCTGAGGTTTCTTCCACCAGTGGGGACTCTAAGTTGGATTTTTTTTTCCCCTGTCTAGCTGTAAACCTTCAGGTATTTTGTGGGAATTTTGTTATCAAAGTTACACATCTGATTGACCAACAGGTTGAGAAGTAACTCAAGGGGAGGGAAGAATGACAGAAAAATAGACGGACACCTCTTTAGAAACCAAGATGAAAGTGCTAGTGCAAATGGGCTGCTGGGAATCTTGTTTTCATCACCCAAAAATTCCCCAAAGGTGGAAAACATCCCCCCTCTTTTTTCCCATATTCTCCTATTTTCCACAAGTTCTAACATGAACAGCTTCTGCTGGGAATAGCCAACTGTGCCAGCATATGATAGTTGCTGGTCCTACACTGCTCCCGTCCCTAGATTATCGCATTTCAGCCCAGAAAATGGAAGTTGCTTGGTGTTTACTAACCATGCTGCTCCTTTTCTCTCCACAAGGACCTCCATGGGAGAGCTCTGCTGTTTACAAGCCCATCTGCTTCTGTTGCTTTTCTACACCTGAAGTTAGAAAGCTCTGTTCAGGATATTGCTCACAGTTGTGTTGGGAACTGCAAAGAGCAGATGAGAATTTCAGGTGGTAAGCGAGCAGTGTGAAGAGAAGAATACAAATCTGTTCTCATCTAAAGAGCCTGAAAATAATTGGGGGGAAAAAAAAAAAAAAAAAGAGAGAACAAGATGAAAGAGGAAGTTCCAAAAAGTCAACGATGGTTTCAGCAGCACAATCATTCCAAGGAGAGTTTTTGCTGTATTTTTAATGAGAATTTGAGCATTTAGAACCAGCAGGGAAAAAACACAAGTGCTCCAATGACTGAAATCACACTGATCCCTCTGGTCTCTGCATTTTAAAGCCTCTGTAGGTAGAGCTACAAGACTCTACTTCACCCAAACCTGTACAGGGCTGTGAGCTGTTTAGTCAAGAGCTCTCCATGTAGCTTAACTCGAGGCCACAGGTTTCCAGGAGTAAGGAGGGACCCTTGGGAACCAGACAGAGATTGGAAATGTCTGTCTGCCCTCAAGGCCTTTAAGTGGGGTGCCCAGAGGCTACCCTCAACACCAGAGTTGCTGCCCTCACAGCCTGAGCCTGGAAGCATGTTTGCGGGAGGGACCGGAGTGGGTTCTCCAGCGCCTTGTGCACTCAGAGGCTCTCCATAGCCCAGTAGACTGCCAGTCAGCTAAAGCTCAGCGCGCGACATGCCTGGGCAGGCTGCTGAAGACATCGCCGGGCTCTGTGGGAGGCAGCTGCAGGGACGGAAGGCAGCCAGGCTGAGAAGCACGCTGTGCTGGCTGGCGCTGGTGCAGATGGAGCAGCTACTTCCGAGAGCCAGGACTATGCTGGGCCAGAGCCGCTGTGCGTGGCAGTGGAAACGGCTGCACTGCCGCAGCCGACGACAGCCACTCTGTGCTCCCAGTCCACAGCACCGGTGCCTGGCTTGGAAGAAAATGCAGAAGTTGTTGCTGTTTCTGGGCCCTTCTGAGAGTTAGTGAAAATCAGATGAGTCCGGACTGGAGCTGAGCTGCCCCTGACCAGAAGAGAGGTGGCCAAAGTATCTTTGCTCCAGCCCTTTCTGCATTTAACACCTGGAGTTGTTAATTCAGGCCAAGAAGTGGCTAAACAGGGAGCAGCAGTAGCGGTCAGGATGGTCTCTGTGTTGTGCCATTAGCCTCAGGAGGGTCATCTCATGAACAGAGACACCTCCCATTCCACTTGGCAGAGCTGTTGTGGCATTTTACAGTACAAACATACTCTGGAAGTTCACATTGTGTACGGACAGAGACCAAGGAGAAGCATGAAGTGCTGGAAGGTAGAGAGGACACAAGATCTCAAGGAGGAGGTTCCTTCTACTGTTCCTCTGTGCCTTTGGACCACAGTTTATTTGCTGCACGAGTTCATAGATGGTAATATGCCTAGTTTAGAGAGGAACACGATGTCCCAGTTGGCAGCTTCCTGGCCCTGCCCGACCAGCTCAGCACAATTTGCACAGATCACATCCCAAGTCTTGAGGCTGTTGGGAACGGAGGCTGGAAGCACCCAGGAAGGGAGGAGCTTGTCAAGGCAGCCACTCTGCTCAGGCATGCAACCTGCAGAGAACATTTCCTTGCCTCTGCAACACCAATATCCCTTCCCCATCTTTATGCATGGATTTGGACCACTACTTTTTGAGGACCTTGGGGTAACTGAGGCCAGATCTGAAGACCTCAGACCTGCTCAATGATACCAAATCAAATGCTGGTTCAGCTTCCCCTGGCTTTACACCCTGCACTTTCTCAAGCTCTGGCAGATCTTGGCTATTCAGTGGGCACTAAAACAAACTGCTTGATTTACAAAGACACTCCTGTCGGTGTTAGCATGGTGCTGGGATGTCCTGCAAATGTAATTCTAAAGGGGGGGGGGGGGGGGGGGAAAAGGATGAAATTAGACTTTGCAAAAACTTCCCATCTCGTTCACACCCAAGGAATCTTCTCTTTCACCCTAATTGTTCCTTGGACTAGCTACAATAACATTGAGGCAGAAACCAGCACCTTTAGCAATGCTGCAGCTCTCCAGGCCTGGATGAGGACCCCTCAAGCACACACGCTCTTCATTAATGATAATCCAGGAGCAGAAATGATCCCAGACGTTTAAGTACACAGATACCGCCTCGTCAAGCTGTGATGCAGGGAGGGATCCAACCTGAACTTCCTCCAAAACATGCAGTCAGATCTGGTTGCTCTGGTTTGGACCTGACTCTGGAAAGATGGAAAGAGGTTCAGCGAGATGTTGAAAGAGAGGAGCAGAAAGAAGGGAAAACAGTCCACTCCGTCTTCCACCATCCCCTTTCCCCCCCCAAATAAAGTCTTCATTTCACTTCTGAGGCTGTAAGTGTGCACAATAAACTTGTCTCCCTTCCCTCACTCCAGCTTACATTGTTCGCTTTCTGCAAATTGTTTCCACATTCTGTATAAATAACCCCAGTGCCAGTGAGGGGGAGGGGGAGAGCGCAGGGGCGCGCAGAGAAGGGCTGGGAGGAAATCAAATGGCTTTGTTACTTTTGAAAAAAAAAAAAAAAAAAAGAAGGTGGAGAATGCCGAGAAGCAGTTTGGAGCTGAGGCCTTGGCAGATGGAGTTGCCATCGAGCTTGTGTTCAGACCTGGAGGAAGAAGAGTAAACAAGGGGGAGATTATATATAATTATAGACAATTCTGTTGCTGGGGATAAACAGGAATCAAAAGCACGGAGGCACTGAAGTCTGGCACATCCCCAAGCATGGAACAGAAGCCAGCCAGTGAGAGGCAATGCGGCTGGAAAGCGCTTCCCTTTGGGCCTGTTTTCAGTTAGCTCAGGGGCCGGGTTGTTTTTTTTTTCCCCCTCTCTTTTTGGCTTGAGGCATTCCCCCATAAAGAGAGGAGCCTGTCCAATGGGCAACAGAAGCCAAACTGAAGTCAGCAGAATCCTTGTTTGCGACATAAATAGATTACTCAGTGAGCAACATCAAAAACATTTGGAAAAGATACAGCCTGCTTAGGTCAGCAAAACCACCACCAGGAATTTCTGAACAAAAATGGCTTTCGAAGCACTCCAGAGGCCTTGATGGACCCGAAGGCTTGAGCCACGGCTACAGGTGGCACATGGCTCCTGCCCACAGCTCCTGTGGATCTGGAGCTTGCGACAAAAAGGTATCGGGGCCGCCACGCACAGCGCTGAGCAGCCCTCTCCTCTGCTTGGCACTAATCAAAGGCGAGAAGGCTGCACCCCTGAGCCACCCCCTGTGCTGCCTCCCGCCCGCCTCTGCATCTGCAGAGGGAACAAGCAGCAACCCGAGCGTGATGGGACCCTCCTCCGCCACCTGCCTGATCGGCAACGGGTGCCAAGGTGGCATCGGAGGCCTCGCCACACAGCGGGACAGCGACGCCCCACCGCCCACCTGCCTTTTGCTGGGGAGGGGGCTCTGTGTAGGCAAACGAGCAGGATCTGCCACTGCAAGCGCTGCGGCCCAGAGCGGGGATGCTGAGCTGTCTCTGCTCAGCTCTTCCCGAGTGCTTCACCATGCCCTGCAAAGGGGCAAGGAGGGGGAAACGATGAAGAAACAAAGCCAAGAAGCGCGACTGAAATAAAGGCAGATGGCCCATAAGGGTTGTGGTGGCTTTTTTTTTTAAAGAAGGACTTGGGAGATTTAAAAAAAGCAAAGAAGCCTCGCTCGCCCTTCTTTTCCTTTCCTTGAAGGCTCTGGAGAGTTTGAGGGAAAGCGACATCATGATGAACAAAGGACGACAACCTCAGATGGCAACAGAAGGAGGATTGTTTAGCAAGGCAGTGTAAAAAGCTCTCTCCCAGGCACTGTTTTAAATCCAAATAGCTTACAGCCCACTGAATTCTTAAGCCACTTTCCCAATCTCTCAGCTGTTCCTCATTGAGAACACAAGGAGGTATTTCAAAGCAAAAAAAAAGAAAGCAGAGACAAAAAATAAATATGTACTTAAGAAATAACCAAACCTGTATTTAGAATCTGCAGAGCAGCACAGGAAACAGGGCAAGCTCACAGGCTCCACCACCTCCACCCTTCCAGTACAGGTGCTCTAAATGTCCTTTCTCCTAAGGAAAGAACATGGGTTTTTAAAGGGAAATGACATTTCCTCTATGAGAACAGTGTCACAGTTCAGTGAACAACATTACCTGGTTATGGTATTTTGTGTATTTTCTGTGAATTCATCATCGTGGGAGTTCTTCCTCCAGTATCTCTTATACTGACAAAGGCTTCGCCAGCGGTGGGGACCTGTGTGTGCACATATACATGTGCTTGGGTGCACTGTCTCTCTACTGGCCACATAGAAACTGTTTAGGTCTCACAGATGAGGTTGGTCTAAGCATAAAAGAGGAGGCAAGTACATCTCAAAGCTGCTGGAAATAAAGCAGGAAGAGAAGAGGGGAAAAAAAAAAAAAAAAAAGACAGTAATGGGTTAAAAAAGGCATTTGGGAGCCAGGTCTTATCTGCTATAAATTTACATTGACTCTGTGAGGTAATATTTAAGCAATCTCCTCCCACGCCAAGTTACAGCAGCTACTTCCAAATATTCCAGACGTCCTTGTACAGAACCAAGAATAAAAACAAGATAAGAGAACAGTATCAAAAATAAGCCGTGTCTTTTAAACACGTGCCCACACGCCACTCTGGACAGACACGGTGCCAGAAGTTTAGCAATATGGTGAGAGGGTACAAGTGAGAAGGACAGACAGATCTGGAGAGATTCTATCTGCTTTACTTTCTCTTTCATTTACAGGTGACCAAAAAGGGGAGAAGGATTCAGAGAATTTGTCCTGATGTTCTTTCAAAAATTAAATGAGGTTACCAGTCTCCTGCAAGCTCAGATGAACATCAGCCACAAAAGTCTCATAAAAGCATAAAACACAGTCCCTCAGTATTATTAGAAAGCAAGAATTAAAAGTTGATCAAGATGGGAAGAGCAGATCCTCGAGGGAGAATGGATTTCATAAGCAATCAGCAAATCCTTCTCCAGGCACCTCAGTGTGACTTGCAAGGCAGGGAGAAAATCAAAAGAGCTACTACCTAAAGAGAACCACACAGCAAGCATTCCCAGCAGGCATCTGAGAAAAAGTCCTCGGTAGGATAAAGCATCAATCCTTTCTCACCTCCTCCTGCTTTCCTGAAGCAAAGGGATAGAAAGATGGGGGGAATAAAAAAAAAAAAAAATGAGAAGAGTATGATATTTGCTTTGCTGCTTATTTTTGCCTTGCAAAATTTATTTGTACATGGTGGAGGAAAGGTTTCCATCAGCTTGTCACAGAATCTCTGGGGCTGGCTATGCTGGCTGTCAGTTGGCCATCTTGGCTTAGGACGGGCTTAAGGCAGGAGTATTAGGAGGACGCATCAGTATGGAGATGCACCCCCAGAGCTATCCAGGGATCCAGCACTGAAACAGCAGCTGCTGGAGGTCAGCAGAGGTGAAACTCAACTGCAGTTCACTTCTGGTAATCCCAGTTTGCATACTGGCGCTTGGCCATGGGGCATGAAAACATGACTGAAGCAGGTCTTTATCCCAAGGCCACCTGGCTGCCAAAGCAATGCCTGAAAATGCTGCTTCTGGCAAACCCAACTTGAAGGGACACAGAGTAATGACATTTTCTTTGCCCCAGGTCCTTGTGGTGGTGCTGGAAATGCTTGTACTGTATCATCCACTAGATCCTTCAGCACCAGGGACCCCTCTCAAAGTTGCCTTCTCCCCGCTTAGATGCCCAGGGAGGCTGTGTAAAATTGCCACTCAGAAAACGTGCTTCCTCCTTCACTGCTCCTTGCACCTCTGCTGTTGCTGACATCCCTTCTGCACCCACTTTTGAAATGAATATTGCCATTGCTTCTGAAAGAACCCACGGCATCGACGGAGACGAATCAGTGCAGCCCTCCAGGACGGAGCTGCTGGGCACAGGCACCTTCCAATACACCGCCTGTAATGAATGCACCAGGGGAAATGCAACATTTTGTTTAATGAAAAAAAAAACAAAACAAAACACCCAGCTTCAAGCTTCTGAAGGGCTATTATAAGCTGCAGTACGATGAAACTCAAGCCATAAGCCTCTTTATATTTAATAATACATGTTATCGATTTTTTTTCTGTGGAGAAAAGTCAATGAACTCCTTTTTTTTATGCTCAAATCTTTGGTTGAGAATATGAATCACTGAAAAAGCTAAACCCGAAAGATTCTGCTCAAATTATTTTGCACAAGTATGCAAAACTCTTGTGATCTTAGCATATAAGAAAAGTGGGTTAATAAAGTCAATTTTTCTCATCCTGCCACACCCAGGGTCCCAAACAGGCCCAGAAAAAGCTTCCCAGCTCAACACACTTCAAGAGCTGTGGTGTCCAAGCCATGTCTGCTGAAAAGGTACCACTCCTCAAGTTCACTTCTCAAAGAAAATACCCCAATTAAACTGACTCAAATGAGTGCACTTTAATAAAGGATGTGTCACGAAGGTTTAAAAGATGTATTTGTACTTCTTGAAAATATCAGATCAGCTCCTGAATGCCGGCTGTACTGCACATCTGGATTTTATTCTCCAAACGGGAGGAGGGCCGGGAGAGGAGGTGAAGCAGCCATCAGGAGAAGGGGATTGAGATGCACGAGACAGAAGGAAGGCAAAGAGAAAGAAGAAAGATCAATGAACGATCCAAAGTCGGTGAGAAAACAAGTACAAATGTGATCCCCAAAGTTAACACCATTGGTTGCAGTGATCGATAGATGTTAGTGATGGCGCAGGGAGGAACACGGAGCTATGTGGCAGAAGCCCAGCGCCAGGTTACAGCGGATGGGTCAAAAGTCCCCAGATGACAATAAAGCAGCTTGAAGGTGACAGATTTCATTGTTGAAGGTGATAAAATTCCACGCGGCACACTGCAAAACAAGGGCTGGAGCTCAGCCCACAGAAAGGGAGGCAGCACCCAGACAACGTGGTGGGAGGTTTCTCCCCCTCTCCTTGCCCTGAAGAAGCGCTTGATTCGCCACTCATGAAACCAACCTCATTATTTCCACCAATGTGGTGGAAGCATGGCAGTGGTCATGGCACCTTTTCCTGTCCGTGCCTCCTTTAACTGGTCTCCCCCAGTTTGCTAAGATCTCCAATGAGAGTCACACCAGTATGTGCACGTCATAAATAAGGTGGCCCAAAAGCTCCAGGCTTTGGTTCCCAAAATAAGCTCTGATGCTGTTACACAGGCGAAAGTGTGACCTTCAGAGCCTTTAACTCCTGCCTGCTTTGCTGCCAACACTTTGGAGAAGGGGTCAGCGGGGAGAGGTATCATTTCTTTTGGCCTAACAGAGGTTCAGGTTGGTCTGGATGCTTCTCCCCCACTTCAGGATGCTTGAAATGCAGGAAAGACTTGGGAGAAAAGATGTGAAAGCAAGAGGAAAATCAAAGCCTGAGACTAAACTAGCAATTAGACGAACCTCGGAATATATTTAAGTCAAATCAATCCATAGAAGAATTTCAGTCACAGTATGCTCGTGCCCACCCCTCTCTCTCTCCTTCCCTCCTTCCTTCCCTCCCTCCTTTCTTCTCCCACAGCCCAGGGCTGAGATCCAGCATCGCTCTCTGCTTCATCCCAGCATACAATCAGCACAGTGACAACACGTCTCTTAAGATGCTTTATCAGTTTTGCAAAGTCCCAGTTCATCCTTGTCTTGCGGATCTATTTACATATTGATGTATTTATTCGACTCTCTCCACAGCCATGCCCCATGAGATTAAACTATTTTATTTACAAAGGCATTTGGGTTGCAGCTCCTAACAATTAAGTCTGCGAGGACAGAACTTTGCAGGTGATTTCAGACTGGTGCATCAACAGACACATTGGCCTCGTCAGCAATCCAGGAGCAGCCGAGGGGGGTGGCTGGCTAAACCCCATCTATATAAACCAGTCAATAGCTGCTGCAACTGGGAAAAATAAATTGGGGTGGTAGGAAGCACAAATATGCAGAAGGGAAAGGCAGCAGAAGGAATGATGGATAAAGCCTGAAGGAGAAATTTTGCCAGAAGGGCTCACCTTAATAGGTTGGTGCTTCATGGGAACTTGGGAGGCTCTTGGGAGTTGTCCCTGCTCCACCTTGCCCTTATTCAAAACAAATGAAGCTGTTCCTCATGGAGGGGTGAGGAAAAGGAGGATGGGAGGAGAAGAGAGAAGTACCCAAAGCTGTTCCTCAAGGAGCAAAAGGAGGATGGGAGGAGAAAGAAATACCTTGTGAGATGAAATTCAGCAAAAGGTCATTAAAGAAAGGGTAACTGCAGCCCTGCCACTGATGTGATGCTCTGGGAAAGGTGCTAAAGCCCTTTCCACAGAGAGCTTTTCTCTAGCCAGATCACAGTAGAACATCTCACATCCTCCTTCCCTCCATTAGCATCCATCAACGCTCTCTTCTCCATACCCTCTCCCTTCTCGTTCACACTCGGTGGTATCTCTGAGGAAGAAACATCAAGGTGACATTCTCACGCTGATGCCATTCACAGTGTGCCAGGCTGTGGGTGGGAGCAAGGACACATCATCACAAGAGAACAACAAACTGGAGTCTGCTTAAACCCTGCCACTCATCCACCCCACATTTGAAACAGCTTTAATCGAAGCGTGTGGCCATCCACAGGGATCCATGGTAGACACCTGCAGGCATATGAAGACATAACACGTGTTCCTGATGGCTTCTCTGCCGCCCACCAGATGAAATGTGTCCATCAGAGCATTTTTAGACTTCCTTAAACACAAGAGCTGAAAAGTCACCTGCTTACTGAGGCCGGTATAAATCTGGTGCGCCGTTGCCTCTTGCTGACAGCAATCTCAGACGCTGCCAGCATCCTTCTTTGCATCTCTGACATTTCAAAATTATATTTAGAGACCTGGATGGGAATTTAATTTTGACGTTTTCTCCCGAAAACTGTTATATAAATATCCTACACCACCTGCCTATGGGTCTATCAGCGCAGAGAGAGCCTGCGTGGCCGCCTTTAATCAAACGGGCAGAGGCAGCCCAAGGAAGGAGCGTTAAATAGTAGCCCAACCATCTGAAAAGTCAGTGCTTGTCTCCCAATTAAATCTCACCCTGATCTTTTGCACAGTGCTATCGCCAGGCTAATTAATCACAGGTACAAGCTCAAACGTTAATTGCAACAATGAATCTTTTTTTTTTGGTCTGTGCCTGGCCATTTCTAGGCTATAGGAATGCAGCTGCTCCCCTTACTTTTATAATTATAAATACAAAGCCAGCAACATGCACTACATTTTGTAGGCATTAAAAAAGACACGGTATTTGGCCCAAAGCATTAACAATCTGGTGCATATTCAGGGGAGTGATGAATGCATCTCACTGACAGGCTCAAAATGGGCTTCCTGAATCATTTTAATGCAGGAAACTTAAGGAAGGGGTCAGGTAAAGCACAGGTTTTAGGAATCCAGTGTCTGCAGCAATCCTGGTCAACAGGCTTCAGCAGGTCTCGGCCACTGACAGCTTGTCAGAGCTTCCAAGGTGCATGGCAGTCTCCAGTTACCACTGCCCAGCCTGTCTTGTCCCCACTGGAAAATTACACAAGACAGGATGACTCTGGAGTGCAGATGGTCGCGGGGAAAAGCTCTGTAACCTCTGTGCCTCCAGACTCAGTCTCAGCTTGCGTGTGATCCATCTGGGTGAAAAGAAGGGATATTGTGAACCTTTGACCAGCGAGGCACATGCTGGGGGCTCCTGGTGCAGCTGGAGCTGTCAGGCCAACACACTCGGAGCTGTGGGCTCCAAGGGCGCATGGGACACACAGTCACTCCTCAAGACATGGGTCCTGTCTCGCCTGGGCAGGCAGAGGCATAGGAGAGGAGAATTCAGAGCCATCCGCCCTGGTGCTGGGTGAGCCAACACCTCCTCCTGGCATGGGCACAGGGATGGAAACATGTCTCGACATGCCACACAAGGGGTAAGGAAAACGGCTGACAGCGCTGCTCAGAGAGATTAGATTATAAATGTATTAAATGACTACCGTGCATTGTGTGTCCTTCCGAGGCTGAACCACCTGCATACACAACGTGTGGCTGTGATGTGGGGTTGACAGGTTCAGGCAAACAGTTCAGGACTAATTCTGTGTTGGGAACACACTCAAGGCAGCGGCTCTGGATGCTGGAAATAGAGCGTTTTAGGGAGAAAAGAACAGCTAAAATTTGAGCAGCTACAAAAGCACAATTTGTCATGTGAACTACAGTAAATATTTCATTTCTTTGCTAGCACAGAGGCTGGAGAGAAGTGGCTGAAGGAGAGCTGAAGGTGAGCGCCCGTTATTTACTGATGATGATGAATAAGCAAACCGCCCCATTATGTTTCCTACAGGACAGCAAAAGCTCTGGACTGCTTAACAGTCTGGTTAGTTGTTATTTTTTCCCCTCCTGGGGTGCATTTCACATGCTGTTCCAGCGAAACGCGGTACCACTATTAATTGTTCACAAACACATAAAACACATGGTGTTCTCCTTCCCCACCGCGGTGGTGCCAGCAGATCAAATGGCAGGGAGCTGGAAAAGTCACCTACCAAGATAGAAGTTGGGAGAATAATGAAAAAATAATAAAAAAAAAAAGACCCAAAAGGATTTGCAGGGTTTTATTTTTTAAAAAAATAATGTAATATACTTCTCTCTGGCTGTTTAAAAAGGTTGTTTGAACCTCCAAGGGAAGTCGGGAGCATTGAAGAGAAATTGGCAGGCTCCGATCTGGCTGCTTTTTCTTATGATGAGAAAATACACTCACATCTCCTCGCGTCTAAGGGTATGAATTCTTCATCTCATATTGTGTTTGCACAGAGGCGTGAAATGTATCCCGAACACTGGTCTTCGTCCACACTTCACAATGCGAGAACAACGAGGGCACTGAGACATGCAATGAGAACAGGGACGCCACAAAAGTAGGGGAGCGGGTGGGTGCTTCTGTTCCAAGGCCTGGACTCTGGCGCTGCATTCACCACAATCCAGCCGATTTCAAAGGAAAAACCCGAGGCACGTATTTCCTCCGAGATGCTCGGGGGCCCTGGTTTGGGAGCTGCTGTCCCCTGTGGGAAGCTCCCGCCTCCCTTTCCGTAACTGTTCCCCCTGCTGCCAATGAATCACCAAATAATCTGGAGACCCGTGGGAAGGGAATTAAACGGTGGTTATCACACTGCCGTGTTCTGCTCACTTTATTTGTTTTAAATGACCATGAAAGCAAAGGGGGGAAAAAGAAAACACACAAGTTGAAACTTAACTGAGCTACTGAAATGTCTTTAAAGGACCATTATGGGCTGGATTATGATGCCTCAGCTCCCACTGGTGGCATTTGCTCACATGAGTGGGCATCTGATTAGGCAGTTTGGCCAGGACCCTTTCTCTAAGTGATCTTATCTCTTGCTGCATATTTGGAGCTGAGGACAGCCAAAGATATCCAGCTCTGAGGAACTGGCTCCCAAAATGGCCTGGATGGTACCAGGCTGCAGGCACCCATTATCGCTGAGGGCTACAAGGGTTTGCATCCTTGTTTCACATCAGGGTTTGCTTCTCTGAGGAGACCAGCCAAGACCAAGAGGGCAGTTGGGCACTGGGAGGGAAAAGCTGCATCCCATCTGCCCTGGCTACCTTCTCCCCAGGGCAGGAGGAAGGAGGAATCCACTCTGCTCTCTTCAATGACACCAAAGTGCAAAGACCCCCTCAGGGAGTAGGTGACAAAACCAGCTGAAGCCACAAAGTGGCCTTGGTTAGATGTTGTCTCTGTATGGGAAGAGTTTGTAGAGGGGCCACAGAGCCCAAGGAGGATACGTGGGCAGAAAAGCACATAACAGAGCTGGGCAGTGGTTGATCTGGGAGAGGAGGGCAACTAGAGGGACAAGAGTGCCGTAGGAATGGGACGGAACTTCCCATGGAGGTGGTGAGCAAAAAAAGGCCAGACTGTGGGGAGAATATTCTAGGAGAGAAGAGGGAGGAACTACCCTGACAGACTGGCTGGAGCTTGAATGTAGGAGACAGAGAGAAAAGAGAACCTGAGATGTGGAAAGGCAGGTACCACAATTCAGCACAAACCAAGCATCCACACCCGAGGAAGAGATCATGGTGGGACCACATGGGAAAAGGAGGCTCAAGAGATCCACTGTGGGATCCCAGGGTTCTGACAGGGAACCTGCTGGACCTGCTGGAGCAGCTGCACATGGACTAATCTCCCAGCGGAACACAACTTGCCTCTAGCTTGTTACACCTGAATTTATTACAAGTCCAATAGGCACTGGAGTAAATAAAAATGTGTTCCTCTTCCGTCAGTCTTCTGCGAGAGCTTAAAATCCACTTCCTGGAATCACTGCATTGCCAGATGTTGATTGGGCAACTGACAGGAGACGAATAGAGCCAGCAAGTTCTTCTTTCTGGCTGTAAAAATAATACTGAAAAGCAGAGAGAGATGGGGTGTAGGCTGCCCAAAGCTTCCCCGGGTGGCACTGCTCTGAAGATAGAAGGAGCTACCTTTAGGTGCCTTCCTTTGCTATTTTCTCCTCCCTGTATGCGATGAGGAACAGGCCTGAAATTAAGTAGTTGGGTGATAGCTGTGTGCAGTCAGAAGTATTCCTCAGCTCCTGTCAGAGGGATTCTCTTTTATTTGTGACCATTTTCTGCTGGCAGTGCCAGAGCTCCCTGGCCATAACCCTCCTTCAGAGTCTTGCGCTGAGCTGACCCTGCTGTGAGCTCGCGACTCAGGGGTCTGCAAACCAGAGTGGCTCAAATGTCTCCCTGAAGGCCAAGTCACCTTCTTTTAATAACGACTACTCTGTCTCTAGCTCTGCAAGGGAAAGCTCCTGTCACCCTGTCAAAGGCTGCCCTGCGTCCTCATACCTCTCTCTCCCAAAGTCCAAATACACCTGTGCTTTCAGGTTCTCTGTCGCTAAAGACCAAGTTCAGAATATCAACGATTTCCTTCATGCTCTGCTGTACCAGCCTGGGGTTATTGGCTGGGGCGCTCTGAGCACTTCTGAGATTTTGAGATGAATTTCTGTAAAGAGATTTGCTACACAGCTGCTGTCAGAAGAGCTGCCTCTGGCCTTACCTGCTCCAGTGACCCCTCTCTCCTCTTAGGAAGCTCTGCAAAAGGTGCAGATCCTACCACACCACCACCTCCCAAAGTAAGGTGATAGATGCTCTGAGTCTAGATCTAGAGGGTGAAGGGGATATTTAGAAGCAATTTCTGCAGGGCACTGCAGATCAAGTCCAGCGCTGCTCCATTTCAGCTGGAAAGCATCCTGGAAACAATTCTTCAAAGGCATATTTGCTGGATGTTCCAACAGCCACAATGCAATATTACGCTGCGTAAAAATATCCGGGAAAAAAGAAGAGAGAAACTCCCATTACCGTTTCATTCGATATTTGTGTCAATGACCTAAATGACGTTCTAAAAATCCTTGTTGTGGTGACATTTGCAGATGCCGACAAGATTGGGGGTAGGGAAACAACCAGTAGGACTGACACACGGCCATCTGAAATAACTGCGAGTTGGCCATGGCTTATTGAAGACGTGACTGAAACAGGGTCTGATCACGCTACAGGCACTAACAGGGGGGAAAGCGACCGTGAGAGGGCTTTAGGTACCATGACATCTCTTCCAAGGCAACTGTATAAGACAGCAATTAGAAATTGAACCTTGAAATAAAATAGAACAGAACCAGTGTCAAAGGACATTTGGTGCTGGAAAAGCTTGCTGGGGAACTAGGTGAAACAAGGAGATTTTTCAGAAGGTGCTCTTTACCTCACCTTCTGTGAGAAATTATCGAGGTGGTTAGACCAGACGTGGCTGTTGCAATCCCCAGGTGACCAGACTGGAGTCGAGTTCTTGCCCACACTGTTCGGCGCAGGCATTTCTTTGTATTTGAAGGAAAGGAGGAAGCACTGCGGGAAGGCTCGGGCAGCCTGAAAGACTTTTCCTAGCTGCCTCGAACTCAGTGCTGTGCCCAGGGGGATACTTTCACCGCTTAAGCTTTCCACGCTGTAACTTATATGACCGTCTCTTCCCAAATTAAGCAAACACAGATTCCCTCCTGCCGAGCTGAAAATCTCAGTATCAGTTTCTCCAGTCCTCAACAAATCCTCACCAGTCTGGCTCTGGAGAAAATGCATAAAGAACCCCTGTCTGCTCTTAGTTACAGCTGGGGAGCTGTAGAGATATCAGTGAGGTTTCAGGGTGTAACAGAGCAGAAACCAGCTCAGCATGCTCATCTTTTCCAGCTAAGTCTGTCCTTCTGTTTCAATAGATTAGCTCTTCGCCTGCATTTCCCCTCGCGCAGTGATGCCAGCCTGGCCGCAGCAACAGTGAGAGGCAAACAGTGGGAGGCCTCGCTTCAGCCAACACCAACTCCCAGATCTCTAACAGTGGCAGCTTTTGTTCTCCTGGTTCCTGTCTGATCTCTCCAGCCCCATCTTAGGGCACTCTACATTCCTCCTTCAGGGCCCCCTCCTAAAGTAACTTCATAAAATATTTCTCTGTTTCAAATCCAGACCTGGCATCCGAGCAAAAATAAAAAGACATCAATCATCACGCTGATGCAGAAGGGTATTTTTTCCATCCCTCCCCTGGTTCTGCAAGCTGAACTGTTGTCAGAAGTTAAAATTCATCTGAGTATGCAGGGAACACTACACAGACTGGGGCAGGGTGATACAAGGAGTGTATTTTCGAGTTAAAAAAAAAAAGAGCGGATTGCAGAGAATTAACTGAATCTTATCTTACCCAGGCATCTCCCTAGCAAACTGAGGCTGGAAACTTGTGTCACAGGCAGTGGGTGATCCACGCTTCTCAACGCTCTCATTTGATGCAGTGTCCTACACAACACACCAGTTCTTGGCTCCTAAATCCTTGGTGGATCCAAAGTCTCTCTGGCCAGGGCCATCCCTTCTCTCAGGGGCAGCAGCAACGCTAATTATTGAAACAAGCAACTTTCTGATTGCAAAGTATTTTTTTCCCTGGAACCAAAGCATTCCAGAGTGAAGTTATTATAAAAACAGTATAATAGGCCATGCAGGTTCAGATTCACTTTTATTAGCTATTTGCAGGAATGAGAGACTGGTTTGACCAGCTTCCTGCAGACTCACAGCTCTATCAGCTGCACTTGTTTTATTTTGGAGCCCTTCTGAGGTGACTCTCCTGACCTTCTTCCACTTACTGCATTTAGGTCCATGCTGCAGAACTGAATTCCTTTCAGACAAAACTAAATGCCAAGATGAGCTCCAGAAACCCACCCAGATGCTATTGAACATTTCAAGCCATGGACCTACCTCAAGTAAATACCCCAAAACACATATAATGGACCAGCGACAAAGATTTCATTCCCCAGATGTGCTCTTAACATAGGTGTAACCACTAGGGAGCTTCAATCTGCATCTGCTTACCTCCTGCTGGACCTCACAATGCTTCCTAGACAGCCCTTTGTGGTACACAGACCTTTGGCAAGATTTAGTTAAGATTTCCCCTGTGTTTCTGTTCTGGTTTAGCTAAACAAGATTTCCTCTAGCAGGAGATGGAAGGTGGTCTGGCTTGGAGCTCACAGCTTACCTTGTTGTCTTTTGAGTGCAGCCTTCAGAGGTCCTTTCCCTGGAAGCCTGGCTTGGCCCAGCAAGCCCTGAAGCTTTTCTAACTCACTGGCAGGCTCCGAATTAAAAGCCAGGGCTGAGGTTCTGGAAGTGAATTGTGTGTTCTCATGCTGGAGGCACTGAGGTAAACAGAAGGGCAGGTGAACTTCCAGAAAGAAATTACCAGCATCCTTGAGAATTAATAATTATTTCTGCATCTGCTAAGTTATCATAGCATTAATTTCCTGCAACAGTTTGTTCTCAGCATGTTGTTCGCATGATCAAATTCTTTGTGAGATCACCTCTGGTACGTTACCTGCCATGCTCAGATGACAAGCTTGTGTAAGACCTGCTCATTCAATAGTTATTTTCTAATTAGCACGTAGCTGTGGTGTGATGAGTAATCTCATATGGGGAGAGGGAATTGTAATTTGCCTGCCATTAAAACAGGTTACTGGGATTTCTAATGAGTGTCAAACAATTGCAAATCCTAACCAACCAACATAAAAGGTAACTGGCTGGTGTCAAGTCTAATTTTACTAAACAACGGCGTCATTAAATTCTCCTGCTACGGTTGATTTTGAACTGGTAGTGAGAATGAGCTATACTGGCTACATGGGGATTTCCTATCTCTTCACTGATTTACTTAACATATTTATCTTATAATTTTTTTGGCCTTCTATTAATGATAAAAGATGTCTGAAGATTTGCAATACAGCTGCTCAGTGGTGGAGAGAAAGCAGAAGCATGGCACCTGGGCGTGCTGCCGGTGTAAGCAGCCACCTTTTAAACATCTATGTGAACTCTGAAATAACTCAGGCATTTGCCACCCCAAAAGATTGCTCCCGTTGCAGAAACATCACTCCAAAAGCATCGCTCTTCTCCCAGAAATGAACACTGCCTCAGGAGCTGATTTAAATCAGAGACCAAAATAGAGGAAAAACCACTCTCCTGTTATTTTTGCTGTTACCCTGCTCAGAAACTCCTGTGACAAATCAGCTGCTAGTTATAGTATATCTTCCAAAGATAGAAAGGTAGCTTTTTTTTTCCCAGAGTGGCCGAAAGAAAAGTGTGTGTAACACTGGAGTAACGCAGTCATCCCATCACTCTCAAAAATTGGTAGAAAAGCTGCTGTGAAGCATCGAGAGCTGCCTGCTGGACAGCTCAGCGGTCTCTCACTGGATGGGAGCAGCTGAGGAAGTCCCTGTCTTGCCTGGACTGGCAAGATGCTGCCCAGAAGTGTAGGATCTGCTCCCAGTTAACTCCATAGTGTGTGGACACCTGCACGAGAGTGTTTTGTTCCTATTGGGCTCCCCCTCTTTTCCCTTCAGGTATTCAGGAACAGGTGGGTCTTTACTCAGAGAAATGAATACACGTTCTTTCCGGTGGAATTGCTATGTCAGCTACACACAGAATATCTATTTTATATACTATAATAAAACATGGCTGAACGAAATATATAATCTTTTATATACTATAATAAAACACGGCCCCTCCCAGTACTTTCTCAATCACATGATGCTGCGCAGAATGTTTACAGTTAAGAGCATCTCAAGGACTCAAAAAAATAAAAAAAAAAGAAGGAAAAAAACCTCTCTGTCCTCCTGCTGGTGATTCCTCTCAACCCCACATCCCCACCACACATTACAAGATAACCCCCCCATCTCCACTGGAAAGACTCCAGTTTGTACCTCCATTAAAGGTGCCATGGAGCATCTTGGCCCAACTAAGGTCCTATTGCAGTTTTGAGTCTGCTGATGTAATTGAGCGAGATTATACCACCCCAAAGCAATTCCTCTGCGAAGACAGACCACTAAGTCTTGCCTGATCACTTCAGTTCTGCATCATCCGCAAATTTAATGATCCTATGGTGTAAATCTTCAATAAAAATATTCAAGAGCCCCAGTAGAGGATCTGCTCCTCAGTCACCTCCTCATTGACACACACCCTGGGCTCTGAGCTTTGACTCTGCCTTCTTGCCAGTATTTTACCCTTTTCAGTACTAGATTATTTTAAGCTACATTCAGGGAGTTTCTACTGCAATCCAACAGGCAAAATTTTCTTCAAACCTTCCGGACTACCAGCTAGATTTATTCTCTCTAGAGTGATAGTTATTTCATTAGCATAAGTGATCAAATCAGTCTGACCTGATTTACCTGCAATATTTCCATGCTGACTCACTCCTATTACAGGAAATGTATATTCTTTCTAAGCTCCCTCCCACACACACACCCCCCCCCAAAAAAAACAAACCCACAAAAACCAGCTGCAAATGAACTGTAAATGAATATTTCATAAAAACAATGTTCCTCTTGAATCTCTGCCCCCTATTGTTATTTCTGCTGTGGTGGAGAGTAAACATATTTTGTGTCATTTTGGGAATGGCTCAGACTAAAAGAGAGCCAAAGGGTACAGGTACAAATACAGAAGAATTCTCTCTCTAGAGAGTGCTGCTCCACTCAGGGACACTCAACTCCTTTCAGAGAGAGACACAGCATAGGAATTAAGCCTGGCATAAGTCACTCAAATTAGGATTTCATTTGATCTGGCTTTCTAATGGACCCTGACAATGTATATTAGGTAAGAGAGAGCGTGGAGCAGGAACAGCAGTAAGGTCTACCTTGGTATCTTCCAACCATAGACAACATCATCACCTCCTATGTCTAATAAAACTACTAAAAAAAACACCCCAAAACATAAAAAAAGCTACTGCATGGCTAAACTATACTCACTGCAGGAAGAATTTCCTGCCATTAACCTAAATCTTTCCCACCACAATCCCAATCCATTCTTTGTTGTCCTATCCCCGCCTGACAGGAGAGTCAGGTCCAATGAATCTGGTTTTGGAGCCCAGGCAGAAAGACCTGTTGTTTTTCCCTCAGGGCAACTGCTCAAATTCAACCCTCCACTTCCCTTGCTTCACTGTCTGGTTGGGACCTGTAGACTGGATGGACACGACAATCACGTGGAGAGATCTTTCTCCAGGGCTTTGGGGGAATTTGCTAGCTTGTTTTTTTTGGTAGGAAAGATTTCCTTGCAAGAACTGAGCTGAAGGCCAGAGAACTGACAGGTCAAAACATGCTTTCTCTTCTTCTTGACCACTATGTTCCAGCCCATGGCTGTCAGCTACCTGCCTTTTCCAGAAACCTCCTCTCCCAAGCTGAAGAGATGCTCAGAAGGCCTCCTCAATTATTCTGCATAAACAAAATTGCTACTTACAGTTTCTTTACCCACCATGATGGCTTGTAGATAATAATGTCTTTCCATACAGGGTTTGCTCATGTCTGAAATTATCAAACCCTGAGGAGCAGCCAAAGCCTGCCCAGATTGCTGCTAACATTGCGCGCAGGCACCGCACTGGGGGCCTGGGGTACAATTCCAGCTCGGCTACTGTCCTTTTGTCCCACCTTTAAGCATGTCACCTAAAGACTGTGGAGAAGATGACTTGGGAACTTACCACATAACACCAGGAAGTTAATTTTCATTTAAGGAAGTATCCTTGTGTCGAAGGATACTTATGATGGTCCTCTCCACAGGCAGGCTATTGGGTAATCTGTCTGGTACCAACTGAATCATTAAATGAAATCTTTAATTTCAACTGTGTTCTTCACAGTGAAGTCACATACAACATCCTGCTGAGAGAGGGCAAAGGGAGTCAAGTAGCTATTAAATGGTCACAGTTAAAAGGCAGAACAAAGACGCAGTCATTAAGGCACGCATGGAAAACCAAGCCTTTTCCACTCAACAGTAATCCTCTGCATGGCTTCCCCATGGCTTGGTAGGGTAAAATAATATACCCAGACATGATATTTTTTTTCCTCCTATTTTTAAACTCTCATTTAGTTTCTCAGGAAAAAAAACAACAACTTGTACAGCTCTTAAGGGTTTGCCTATTGTGTATAAAAAGAAATAAAGCTAACCATGACTGCCACCAAGGTGTTCCAAGCCTGCTGTGTTGTATTGGTTCATCAAGGGAATAAGATGTGTCCTTGGGGAAGAACAGGTACCAGGGAGGCTTCATCCCTTCCCAGACGGTGGCCTCAGTCTGGTGAAATTTGCAAGTAATTTGAGGCCATTTCTTCTTGTCCTGGTGCTTGTTCCTTGGGAGAAGAGACTGAGCCCACCTGGCTCCAACCTCCTGTCAGGGCGCTGTGGAGAATGAGGTATCCCCTGAGCTTCCTTTTCTTCTGGCTGAACAACCCCAGGTCCCTCAGCTGCTCCTCACCAGACTTGTGCTCTGGACCCTTCCCCAGCTTCATTGCCCTCCTCTGGACACACTACAGCCCCTCAATGTCTTTCTTGGAGTGACGGGCCCAAATCTGAACCCAGGATTTGAGGGGTGGCATTACCAGCACCCAGTACAGAGGTCCAGTACAGAGGTCCATATAATCAATAAGGAGACACTGTGCATGTTGAAGGTATGTCTCCAAGCACAGGATGCACGTGCCGCTCCATGCAGTCCCCTCAGCACATGATCTGTAGGCCACCAGGAAATCTCAGCCTCTTCTCAATCAGCACCATCCAAGTCACGACAGCACTGCACAAACTGTCCTCTTTTAATCACATGCTACCATTAAGCTACCCATGTACTGGGTGATTAGTAAGAAAAATTAATTATTTAAGTGACTTGCATTTAACAAATATTTCTGAGGGCAATTCAATCACCATAAAAATACACTCTTTTTATGCAAGAAAACAGATTTACCTGCTTCTAAGACCTTGCAGATTTGAGAGTTTTTCCAGAGTTTCAAACATAAAGTCCCAACATCCTTATCTAGATTTGAGGGTCAGCAGCTTATAAGGTAGACTGGTCTCTGGAGCAGGTTGCTGGCTGGATTCAGCACTGCTACACACTGCTGGCAATGGAGAAAAGCAAGCAAAAAACTAATGGGGAAAATTACAGCCTTTCCCTCATTTGACAGAGATCTGGCTTTTCCCTCTTTTTTTTCCCTTCTACATTTTCACAGCTTTGTAGACAGGTAATTACACGTCTGAGGTAAAGACCAACCTCATAGTTCATGCTTCAGAGCTGACAGAATTGCACTGCAGTTTTATTACAGTAATCACAGATTCAGCAGAAATGCAGCTGGGATGCAGCTGGGGTGGAGGTGGAAGATGAGCTCCCTTGATCACCTCATCGAGACCTGGAATTGGACACTTAGGACACTCACTCTTAGGACACCTGAGCAGAACTTCACCCAAGCCAGTGACTCTGCTCTCTCAGAAAGGCTCAGTAAGTGGGGTGAGTCCAGACAGTCCTTAACTTGAGCCAGTTTTCTACCAGCCAATTCAGCCCCGCTGTTCCTGGTGCTTCAATTCTGGCAGAAGCAATGGCAGAGCCAACTCAGTCTGCCTGTCCTCCCTGCCCAGACATGCCTCTCATTTCCCACAGAGCCCCACAGCTACATGCACTTGGACTGAACAACTTAAACCAGCTAAGGGCCAGTAGCCATATGGGCTAGTAAGCACATGTCATTTGTGGAGGACAGCAGCAAGAAAGATCTCTCTGAATTTATGTCATCGTAGCCCAATACTGCAGCTGCTTCTGAAGCACAGAGTGGACTCTGCTGGGGAGAAGAGGAGAGGATGCTGGTGTAGAAGGACTGCATGCACATTTTCACAGGGACATGGGCCCAGAATCTCCACTCGATTCTCATTAGCTAGTCTAGGGAGGTCAGGCTGAGAGCTACACTGCCAAAGGCTGCCAAGATCAGGTGTAAATGAACACCTAGACAAGAGAAATAAGCAGGAGTGAAGTGAAGAAACATTTGGTTTAACAGCAGCTTCCTCTCACCTGGCACTGGATCTTGTCAAAACATCTTTATCTTATCACCAGCACTGCTTGGCAACAGCATTGTGCCATCCAGGGGCCTGTAGAGCAAATAAACCTTTTTGTGAGATGTGAAGAAAAAGGAAAGAGAACAACTTCGATGGTTTTCTCATGCCAGAATGGCCAGGGGAGAAAAGTGACATTCCCTGTACAGCACCCAGAGAGAGACTGGATAGGAAAGGAGTCTTGAGATCACCATCAGACATTTCCCTGTCCAGCACAGGTTTGCTCTTGAGCTCTTCAGTCATTATTATTTCTACAGGGCTGTGCCTGGAAGCACCTCTTTCTGACACAGAACAAACTAGAAACGTATTCACAAGTGCTCCCAAGAAGCAAGAGCACTGGAGACTCTCCCCATCCAGCCCCAGGAAATCCACTCACACCATTACTATTCTCACCACCTTCCCAGCATCTACACTGAACGTCCCCTGTTGTAGGTTAAGTCCATCCCTGCCCTCCTTCTCCCCTGCAGATGTAAGAGATCTCTGCAGGGGGCTAGTTTACATCTCTCACGGGTGCAATTTCTATTTCGCAGAGGAGGGAAAGACACAAAATTATATGGTCAGTCAGAGATGTGAGAAAAAAGACACAAGAGCACTGCCTCTCCTCTAACCACATGCCTACACAGGCTCCATTTTGGATGAGAAGATAAAATCACAATGAAACTGGGCTGTCTGGTCACTTTATCTCACAACTGTGCTCTGCTGGTGCTATTGAACCCTCTTAAGCTGCCCTTTAGCAGCATGGCCATTTCTAAAGCTGACAAGCACCTTTGTTCTTCTGGAGAATAGCTGCCTGCTCCTGCACATGGAGGCAGGGGAAGGTTGGACACTGCGTGTTGCATTGTACTGTCGGGCTAAATAGAAGCTGATGGGATAATAATTAATTGCAGTCTCCCTTGTAATAAAAGACAAGACAAAGCAAGAGATATAAATAAAATCATCAAAGGAACTCACAGAATAGGAGCTGTGTCTGCATTTTGTGGGCGATTTACAAGCCAAAGGAAGGTTGGGAACCCAAGGACTGAGAAGCAATAAAAATCTATGGAGCTTTCACAAAACCGTGACAGTGTCTCACTGATCTGTCTTGTTACCAGGCAGACGTATAAATTCCCTTAACACCTTTGTTGTTTAAGGAGCTGGAAAGGGAAGGGAGAAAAAAAAAAAAAAAGGCTTGAAGTGGGAGTGACCCCCAGCTCGCTCAAACCCGAACAGCGGGGAGGTGCCCTCAGAGAGAATAAAGGAGACAGAAGGCACCCAGCTCTGTTCTGAGGGCAATAGGCTGCCAGCAAGTGCCATCAGCCTGAAAATATGGTCTGGAGAGCTCTGGGCAGCCTGGAGTGCTTTAATGGAGACATTTTAACTCTGTACCAGGAGGGCTCCTTTCCTTATGGTCTGCACAAATGCAAACCTTGCCCTGACCTACAGACTTGTCAAAGCCCAGCTGCCCATCCCTGCTCTCCAGTTGTTGTCATGACTGTCCCCTTCCAGCTCAGAGGGAGAGAAGTGGTGACAAGGCTGGGGCAGAGTTAAAAGCACTCCTGACACCGCCCCAACTTTGTGGGCAGCTGTAACCTGGAGACACGGACTGGAGAACAGAGAGGGGAATCCTCCCCTGGCTTCCCCCCCCTCCATGAGGCTGCAAGGGAGGAAAATGGATATAAAATAGGATGGATGTGAAGAGAGGGGAGAGAAAGATCCTAGGTCTTGATCTCATCACCTGTTTAATGCCTAATTCTCACTAGAGGCAGATAAAGAGGTGCCTGAAGACCCTCACAGCAACAGCCAGTTACAAGCCCCATTCCTCTGCTCCCCATCCTGGGCAGCATCGGCTGAAACTCAGCCTCAAGGGCAGGAGAACTGAACAAAGAAAATTATCGCGTGCTGTCATAAAGAAGGAGATAGAGCCCTCACAGCCATCTGGGCCAAACTGCTGCTGGTACAGGCCTCTTCTCCTGGGAAAACAGGCCATTATATGTTCCGCTCATCTCCATATTGCCATCAATCCCACTGCAGAGGTAGAGAGACTCCCCTCATCCATTCCCTAAAGTGAATGGAAGGGCTGGGAAGAGAGGGACTGCAATGAGGTGCATCATCTGCCTCTGTGATAAAAGCTTTTCTTGTTAGGTGGGTACACAGTAGGGACAAGCTGGAAGCACAGATCCCAAATCCCAGCCATAAGACGGGCTTTGGTTTGTGTGGTTTTATTTCCTCTCCCTCTCTCTTTAAAACTCTCCTTTCAGAAATTTCAGCAATCTCTGGTTAAATACAGCCAAAGTAAAGAAACAGCAACTAATTAAAATGAACTGCTGTTGCACAATACCCCCCAAAGGCAAACACAATCCTTGTCCCCCAAAGAACAAATAAGCCCTCAATTAAACAATGACTTCCTTAACATAGCCAGCAAAGTCTTTCTTCCACCCGGTCCCTAAACAACAAACAAAGCAATGAAGAGGAAAAAAAAAAAGTTGCCTCCCTTTCCCTGCTCCTGCCCTGCCAGAACTTTATGACTCTGCAGCCGCGATGTCAGTCAGGAAGCGGATCAAATCCTCCCCATCTGCAGCATACAGGGCTCTGCCTGGCACAGTGCGATGGCTTCCAGCAGGAGCTGGGGACCTGGTAGGTGGTCACCAGAGAGAAGGGATCATTATGGATTGCCCCCTGCCTTGTGGCTCCTTGCAGATCAGAAAGAAGAAGTGATATGGCCCCTGCAGGCAGCAGAGCTCTTGCCAGCCCAGGAGCTTTGGTCTGCTGAGAGGGCTACAAGTTTTGCCTTTATGGGGTTGGTCGGCTTTAGAGAGTGAGTCTTGGATCTAAAAGGAGGAGCCTGGGCTGTCTGAGCTCAGGTCAACTACAGCCTGGTAAGGTTTCAGATGATCAGCTCTCAGTGGTCAAGACATTGAGAAGAGAGCTGAGCACACATAGAACAAAAGCAGCTCTCCCTTCCCAGCAGTGGAGGTCGGTCTTTTCTCCCAAGGAATGAGTGACAGGACAGAAGGAAATGGCCTCAAGTTGTGCCAAGGGAGGTTTAGGTTGGACCCGAGGAACAATTTCTTCCCCACAAGGGTTGTCAAGGCCTGGCCCAGGCTGCCCACGGCAGTGGCGGAGTGTCCCCCGCGGAGGGGTTTCCAAGCCATGGAAATG
>JANHFX010019158.1:34905-46132 GCA_027560015.1 Chloroceryle amazona | reverse complement strand
CCGAAGCACAATTTCCTCCCCACAAGGGTTGTCAAGGCCTGGCCCAGGCTGCCCACGGCAGTGGTGGAGTGTCCCCCGCGGAGGGGTTTCCAAGCCATGGAAATGTGGTGCTGAGGGACATGGTTTAGTGGTGCCCTGGCAGTGCTGGGTTAATGGTTGGACTCGATGATCTGAAAGGTCCTTCCAACCTAAAGAATTCTATGATTCCATGATCCAAGGAACTGTAGGCACAATGCTCAGAGCAAGCTCTGCAGTGCAGCATCCCCCACTTGGAGCAAAAGAACTGCAATTGGATTAATATTTCCATCTGTCAACATAAAGGCCCAAGAAGACTTCTGCCACCCTGCCTGTCACCTGCACTTACTGCTGAAGTCGAGCATGTCTCAGTCAGGCCACAGAGCAGAGCCACAGCAGAGCCAACATGCTGTGTGGGGGAGAGAAAGCCAGACAGCAAGTTGATGTACATCCTTGACTGCAAGCAAGTTGAGAGCTGCTACAGAGTAGGAGAGAGCTGGAAAACACCCAAATGTTTGTGGGGGCTGACACCAGATTCTCTGTGTAGCTCACAAGCAATCCTGTGGGCAGGGAGAAAGGCTGTAGGCTTCAAGCTGCTGCCAAGGGAAGAGTGTGCTGCGGGGCAAGCTGGGAGAGAAAAAAAAAGCTTGGCAGTGCCAGCTCTGGCTGAGGCTGCTTCTCACCCAAACCTGTCTGTGATTCTTTGAACCACAGAAGCGGGGAAGAGCATTTGGCCCAGGTCTTTGGTGCCTGATAGCCACCAAAATATTGTGGGCAACGTGCTCTCTGCCCTAGAAGGCCACAGGCCTGGTCAGATCAGCCCCACAACTCCGACACCAGTCAAGGTATGAGGTCCAGAAGCCTCTTCTGTCCAGCACACATTCCTGGTTTTGGTCTCTTACCTGAAAATGAACACTGTTCCTGAGGTTTATGCACAAACCTAGGGGCTCACCCCAAAAAACCCCACCAACTCCATCCTTTCATGTCTTCTCCAGTCGACCGGACGGACAGAAGTGCCTGCTGTGGCTGGGAGTGTCATGGGGCAACTGTTGTGACAGCAGGGCATGCACAGTGAAGCCAACTCCTGCAAAAAGTCAGATCCCCAACATCACCATATTCAGAGTGTGTCAGCAGGGCTTTCACATAAACCTCTTTTACTTTGCACTGCAGAGAAGAAAAGCATGAGCAGAGTTACTTACCTGAGCTGCAGGGAGAGGCCTGACAGCAGAGAGGCAGCAACCTTTAGTTGAAATATAGTAACTTTAGACAAAAAAAAGGATTGTAAAGATGGAACAGACGCTCATCTATCACATCTTCAGCTGTAAGATATCCCCTTCCTACTAGCAGCCTTTTTTTTCACCTGCATCCAGGCAACGGGAACTACGTTCACTGCTACAGTCATTATGACACACAAAGCCATGACCTGCTCGAGATAATTCCCAGTCATGGGCAGGGGAGAGGGAAAGCAGTGGTATCTGGAACAGCTCCTGTTCAATTGTCCGGAAGGTGATTGAACGCTGGAGCGCTTAGATCCATACTGGCAGTCAGGCAGGAACACGTCAGTGGTGACAGAGAGGATCCTGCCATGTGAATATAGAGTTAGCAGAGAAATATCTCTGATCCTACGCAGAGGCCCTCATGCAGTGTGAGCAGGAGGAACACTTGCGACGAGAAGCTGGCTGTGCTGTGCTGCCGCCCGCAGCAGCATCCAGAAAGGAGGTGATTTGGTTCCAAGCTTGGCAGGGAAGAAGGGGAAGGGTGGAGGCACCTCCTCTGCCCACCCTCAACATGGATGTCAGACTGTTGCTCCTTTGATCTCAGCTTCTGACTCAGAGCCTCAGGTGGCTGAGCAGCCAGATGCCAGGTATGGCCAGGACCTTGGACCTCCTGCGTTCATTATATCTGAACCATTAGTAAGTAATATTTTCAGCGGTAGGACATGTGAGCTGCATACAAGAGGCTCTTCTAATCCTCCATGTTCATGCTTGTGCCTCCTGAACTGCACGACACAAGGAACCAAAGGGCTACAGCCATGGTAGGTGGCTGAGGGAATGATGCAGTCCCATCTTCATGTTTTGCACTCGAAGACTGCTGTCTTGCTACAGGCTTGCCACATTAGTCAGGAAGGAAGAACAAGAGGCAGAGCATACAGGATGGCCATGACCATCTAATCAAGAGGTTCTGCTCATGCTATGAGGGCAAAAACACTGTACTATGTAGCTGGTTTCTGCTTTGCTTTACTGTATGTGCCCTAAGAGAAAAAACAGACATTGGGATTCTCGGAACAGGAAAGACTCCCTCCAGCTGAGCTCCCAGCAGGCTGAGCTCCCACGGACAAGCAAGGACTGGAACAGGACTAAGCAAGTGTATTAAAACTCCCCCTCTAACCGAGTTTTTACAGCACCTGAGGGGATGCAGGCCTTATATTAATGCTCCACTTGACTTCCCAAGCTCTCTCCTTCACTCACAGCCTCACGTGATGCAGAGTTGAATGCCCTGTTCCTATAGCAGCAAGCAGAGAACACAAAGCCATTTACTTGAACTCCCCCTTTTCAGACCGATCGGATTTACCTGCTGCAGCCATGAAGCAGCTCTGAGATGGCAACAGCATCCTAAGAGGCTGTTCAAGGGCAGGATGGCAGAGAGCTGCAAAGTCCTGAGGGGACCTGTCAGCTTGGATTTTATCTGCTGGAGACCTGCAAGCCCTGAGTGAGTATTTGCAGAGTGTTACGTGTGCAGAACAGCTCCAGCACTTCTACAGTAGTTTCTCTGTTCCTTATAAGAGTTTTCTCCCTTCACAAAGGTTTTGGCTTACAGGCATTTTCTCATGAAGTCTCTGCACTGCAGCACATCTGTGATGCTGCAGAGCTACTCTCTGAACAGGACATTACTCCCTGGCCGTAGTCCTGTGAACTGGTAAAGAACAGCCATGTGCTCTGAATCCAAGGGAGCTACCATTCTCACAACCCTCTGGGGTGGCGGGGATGGACAAACCTCATCGTACCAAGGCCTGGATGCTCCATAAAGCTGGTGTGGCCATGTAGCTTCATGGATCAGAGGTGTGTGGAAGGCACTGGAATGCCATCAAGGACTGTGGGAGCAGAGGTTCTCAGCTCGCTCAGGGAAAGATTCAAGTTGCACTGATTCTGGAGACCTACTCTGAGGTCTAGGACAAACGTCTTCTCAGGACTGATCAGGGGGATGACAGCCAGGGGTTGGCTTGACGGCTGCCTGCACACCGGGGGTCATGGCTCGGGCTCAGCAGGGTCATTTGTTCTCTGACTCGATCTTCATCCCAAAGGAAGCTTGTCCGAGACAAGTACATGCATGACTCACAATGTCAGCTTCAGAGTAAGCTGCGAGGAAACAGCTTCAGCTCTCTGTGCAAACCAATGGCGAAACCATTCCTTGGTGGCTTCTCTTGTGGGACACTTCAAAGGCACCACGCATCCAGAACACAGCTGCTGCCCAGGGGAAGGAGTCATTGAATACCCTCCATGAATGAAAAGCAAAAATGAAGCAGTTAGATTTGGCACATGAATCACAATAAAGATCCCTGAATGCTCAGCTTCTTATTGAACCTAAGGCGGGCTGTTAATTCGTTATTCACTTCCCAGCCTGGAAGGAAAAGCATGTTATACCCGAGGGCCAGAGCTGATGAACAGAGCCATAAATCAAGCATTTTACAAGACCAGCAATTAGGAAACAAGCCGACAGAAGGGAGAACTCTGTCAGGAACAAAGCAGACATACCACAGGACCTGCTGAGTGTTCAAAGCATCTGGGGTCATGCAGTCCTTTCCACACCCCAATTTTTTCAGTCATTTGTTGCCTTTTCCCTCTCTCTCTTTTACCATCTTTTACTTCCTCCCACCCCACCGCTTCAGTTTCTCCTCTGTTCTCTTCCCCATCTCTTCCAAAAAGCCTCTTTTCTTCCAAAGAATGAAATGTCCAACCTAAACCTGCCCTGGCACAACTTGAGGCCATTTCCTCTCATCCTATCGCTTGTTCCTTGGGAGAAGAGACCGGTGACCCCTACATCTGCTCGATTTCTAGTTCCCACTCCTTAATCATCACTGCAAATACTGCCCTTGCTTTCCTTACTCCAAATGATCTCCTGGTGTGGAGTCATTGCATGGCCAGGGGGTGCTTCGACCCACCACTGGCTCTGGACCCATAGCAGCTGTGCACCACGATGCCCTTATACAACCCCTCCGTAGAAGCAGGGCTGTGCATGAGGCCAGTCTGAGGCTCATTCTGGAAGCTGCCTTCCCGTGCAAAGTCAGAGCAGAGCAGCTGTTCTTCACACGAAGTGCAGGCACAATGCACATGAAATCTGAGTGCAGGATGTGGGTATTTAACATCCCTCACACATCCCTCCTGCTCAGTGTGCTAACTACCACAGCTCTAGGACACAAAAGACCTGGGAAATCCCAGCCACTGGTGATATATTTGGGCTACGTTAGACAAGTCAAGCACCATTTTTGAGCGTTAGTTACTCTCATGCCCTTCCAGCTGACAACAGGTTTGATCTTAAATGGCAAGGCTTGAGATTTGTCTGGAAGAGTTGTTAGTCCACAAGAGGAGGAAACATCTCCTCTAACCTTGTACATGGACAGACTAATAATCCACCTCCCCCAGCGCTGGGGCAGGGAGGCTTTGATGAGTTCTTCAGCAAGTGTCATAGGAAGAGGCTGCAATAGAAAGTTAACTAATTAGGTTGCTGCAGAGCAAAAGGAAATAAAGTAGAAATTTCTCCTGTGCAAAGCAGATTCCAGAGAAGGAGGGAACAGCTGCATTGCTGGAGAAAGGCTATAGCAAACTCCGTGAGGAGCTGGGGAGGGGAATCGGTTTCAAGGTCTTGGGAAAAGAAAATCCCAGATGTGAGGCGATGGCAACGAAGAAAGCTCAGAGGCTGGGGACTGACTTGGAGAAGATGGGAAATCCTCTTCAAAGGAAGGATTTTCCCACCCAGACTGTGGCGAGCCACTGTAAGCAGTTACAGCTTGCTCATCCAAGGTCTCTCGCAGGCCAGCCAGCTGCAGATTTCACACCCAGAATGTCTGGACAATTTCTGAACTATGTCACATCACTCTAAAATTGCTTTTTTCATTTGCTGCCAGGTAGGATTCCAAGAGACTGCAGGTGGGGCTTGCAGAAGTGTGCCCTCAGGTATCCAACCTGTTCTTTTGGGTTCACAGAGCCACCAAGAGGCACACATAGCCAGCAGAGAACATCCATGGAGCTCTGCTGTTGGTTACCACCTTTAAGCACTGAGCCCTGCAAAGAAGATTTCATAGGTGGTCTTCTGGACCATCAGAAGTTTCTTAGATGTCTGTGTTGTATAGTAAGGAAGAACATGAGAGAGCAGCAACTGCCTCCCACTCTGGGAAGGTCAGAGCTCCACAATAAGCCATATGTTCAATCTTGGCTCCCCTTCACAATGCCAAGACGTGTCTGCAAGGAATAAAGCCAGAGGGAACATTCACTGATCACCACTGAAATGGAGCCTCTCCTCGACTTTCACCCTAATTAACTAGCAAGAGGTGGTGCCAGAAGGCCCCTGCATTGCCAATAAAGAACATGGGGTTGGTAATTAATTAGTGCCCTGTTGGGATCCCAGAACCTCTCAACCACAGCCAAGCTCTATAGATCGATACAAAGGGGATTTAACAGAAACACATCAGTATCCCCATTATGGCCTTAAGCAAAACAGAACTAGTTTTTGAAGGAACCTCATTTACAGTCCTCTCACATGGCTGATGCTTGGCACCAAACCCTGCAGGTACAGGATTATACTCAAAAGGAACCTTTCTGCAGAATACAGGATTAAGAGGGAGAACCCCATAAGTAATTTGGGGCCATTTATGTTCACCATCCTCCATACAGAAGAAAATAGCAAGAGTAGAAGGCTGACAGAGAAAGGCCTTGCACATCAGGGTGCAGTTGACAGCATTCCTGGAGACCCAGCAACTCATTTTTTTGCCTAGAAAACAAGACAGCCCCGCTAAAACAGAACATGACATAAGCTGAGCATCAAGACGTCCTGTCTGGGGGGGATCTGGGAAGGAGTTGGGATTGAGCAGGTCACAGGCATCAGGCCAGGGCACCTTATATGGAGGAGCATCTAGTCTGAAACCCCTCTAGGAAGAAGCCAGGGCTCCTAAATCATCTCTGATGTCTTGGCTTGAGTAACAAACCAAAAGCTTCCTACAGAAGGAAGACAGAGGTGAAAGGTGTCCAAGAGCTGGAACAGAGACAGCAAGGCCAAAATCAGGTGGTTCTTTTCACTGCTCACATAGGAGCAGTGATGACAGGTGACATATAAGCACCATGTTGTCAGGCCCAGGAGAATGAGGAAAGTCAAAAATGTCATTAGGAAATCACATCAAGGCAGTTCAAGATATCTTTAGAAGACACTGAGAAGACAAGATGAGGAGCAGCAGTCAGAGGTCAAGGAATGATCCCTGTGGCCTAGGATGGAATAAGACTTTTCTAAGGGCTCTGGATGGCAAAGAGTACAGACTAAAAGAGGTCACCCTGCTGAGAACAAGATATTCCTGGGTATTGGAGCCTCAGCACAGTATCTCACTGGCAGCAGTGGGACAGTCCAGAACATCCCTGCACACCAGGAGAAAGGAGCTAGAGCAAGGGCTGGCATGATAAAGAGAAAGCCACATAGACTTAAGTTCTCCCTGTGAAGGGAAAAGATGCCCCGTACACAGCCACATGGTGCCAGAACTACATAAACAGTTGTCCCAGCCCATACTTTTATTTCCTTATCCTAAAAAGTAGAACACACCACTTGCAGGTCATCACCTCCTGGTCTTCCTCCAACTCTAGCTACTGTTCCTGCAGATGTCACCCCTCTGTTCCAGCTAAATTTAATCTACACACCAAATGTGGACATCAAGGCTGTTCCTTTCATCCACCCACTGCTGTGCTTTCTCCACAGCTCTCACGCTCCAAGAACCTCTATGGGCCAGATCTTCCCTCATGGACTCCCAGTCCTGATTAAGAAGGACCCTCTGATCCACAAGTCTAACTTGGCAGATGGGGCTGCTGCTGCTCTGTCTACACAGCCCACATCAGTGCTGTCTCTGAATGCAACCCCCTCACAGATGTTGCTGTACATTCCCCGCCCAAACTTGCCATTGTCCTGTCTTCCTATAACAAGCTCTCTGGCTCACTTTCATTTTGCTTCTCTTCATCAAGTCTATTCAAGCTGGAGCCTGTTCAGCTCCCTCTCCTGGCTTGATTTTCCTCTCCTCTGTAGTCTTGCTTAACAAGAAGGTCTGCCATGCTTGCTCTTAGACATCTATAAGCAACTTACAGCATCTTCCTGACATCATCAGCTTCATGCTGGCCTCACTCCCAGGTGGCCTCCATGCCAGGAGTTGCTGTAACATCTCCCTTCAGACTCCTCATCTTGAAAGGCTCAGGATTTTCCTTTCCAACAGATACCATTTTCCCTCCTCTCAGTAGGTCCTCATTTTTCCACAAAAAGCTGTTAGTTCCATGAAAATGTCAGCTTAGTGCTTGGTAACCATCAAGAAGCAGATCAAGTAGTATGAATCATTTGGAAAAGAGAAAGAAAAAAAAGAACAGAACAGCAAAATCTATGACTCATCCACACCTTGGATACTGTGTGCACTTGCGGTACCTTCATCTCAAAGGGGCTACCAGAACTGAAACAGATTCTGAAAAGAGCACAACAGATGGTCAAAGACACAGAGCATAATTAAAAGCATTACTACTGAAGCACAGTGAAGTAGGCTCAGGCTTGTTAGTGGCCAAGAGGAAAGGCCTGAAGGGAAAAAGTAGGAGTGTGAAGTCATTACTGGGCTGAAAGGAAATTGGCTTCTTCACCTCCTCTTCCAAAATAAGAGCTCAGGGCCACTGATGATGCTATGAGGAGGTGGACCAGTCCTATGCAGCTCTCCAAGACCAGGGAGGCCACCTTCTCTCTCTCTGCTCTTGAAGCTGGTACTTTGCTTCAAGTGTTCCAGGAAAGAGGACCAATCAAATTCACGTCCACAATTCCCATTATCCCACTACTCTCAGTCAAATATCCTCTCTTTTTTCTTTCACATTAGGAAAAAAGCCCACCCCAATGTTCTCAGAAGTAAGTTAATTATGCTAGTGCTGAAGGCCTTTCCTCGCCTCTCCCCATCTGTCATCTCTCATTCATTATGAAGGAACCAGCCCCCATCTTCTATCAGCTCATAGCACCAGTCCACCCACCAGATTTTTCAAGGAAGCACTGTCGTGCTTTTCTTTAGACATGATTCTAGAAGGGAAAAACACCAAAAAAAGCTCCTTACTTGGCTCCTTTAACATTTCCTTTCGCTGATTCCTTCAGCAGGTTTGACAGTGCAGCACCAAGACTGCAGTTGGTGTCACCTCAATGCTCCTCTGTTCACCTCCACCAGTCCCACACTTTGGTAGGGAGCTCTCTGGGTCAAGCCTCGTCCTTTTACCTTGTACAGTTCCAGACTGTAAAGCTTCGTTCTGCAGCAGTCATGCTGAGGGTCCACCACAGGAGCTTCATCAGCTGCATCACTGCTTCAGCACCTTCCTCCTCTGCTCCATTTCCCCCTTCCAAGGACCACAGGATTAACAGCCATCCTGACTACACACCGGGATGGGAGCGAACATTGTCCTTTCTTTGCTTGGAAAAGTCCAAGGAAGAGGTTGGTTGAGCTTGAAGAGTGCAGGGGAAGATCTGGCAGGTGTTAAGTTAGCGACAAACCTGCTTTGCAAGAAGAACCCAGCTGAGCACAGAAAAGGGTAAAGATTTTGGCTAAGGTTTCACGCTTAGTTACTGAGCACTCGGTGCCAGGAAACCCCCAGTTCTCCTGGATGGGGCCCAGAGAGGTGGAGGAATCCCTGTCCCTGAAGATATACAAAAGCTGACTGGATGAGGTCCAGACCTCACTTGGAAACTGTCTGTGCTTTGAGCAAGGACCCAGACTGAAGACTCCTTGAGGCTCCTTCCACCCAGTGTTATCCTCTGATTGTAGGATTACATGGCCCTGAACCAGCAAGGCAGAATCTCACCGGCAGGGCTCTTCTGAGCAGGCATGGAGCACACCATGGAGCTCAGCTCTCCTCCTCGGCTCACTGACAGGAGACAACCACACAACAGAAGTACCTGGCTCAGTCCCTGGTTGCCCTTTAGACACAGTAGAACAGCTCTTGTCTTGACAGCATTCCCAGAATCTTGCAGATAAGCCATCAGGAGAGTGTGCCCCTAGAAAAACAATCTGCAGGAAAACTGAAGTGCTGCAGTGAAATGCTGATAGATTTGCATTTGAATCGTAGCAAACATGCATGTATATCAATGTTCGGCTCTAAAAAAAAGCCCCTTTCAGGTTTGAAAGTATCTCCTAAGAGCCTTGTTAAAGCAGAGCTCTTGGCAAGAGGTGGTGTCTGCAGGAGCAACACCAGTTCCCATTGACAGATGCTGAGAGGATGAGCAATGTCCCTCCTTTACAAAGAGAGACATCTCAGGACTGGCAGTCCTGTAAGGATGGCATTTACCCCCTCATCTGGAGATCATCATGGAAAACAAGGAGTTTAGAAAGCTAGGTTATAACCCAGAATGTCCAAGTAAGTCAACGTGAAGCATCTCAGATGTTTTGCTGAAGAGATGAAGTGTCATGGGCTTTTGATGGGATTCCAGCTCATTCCACTACACAGACAAATCTGGCTTTAACTCTTCCTGTGCTCCCAGCTTTAAGTTTTTTACTTCCAAGGAGATCGTTACTGAAGACATTTCACAAAATGGCTGAATGTGGCAATTGACTCCTCTCATTTTGGCCAAGAATTTCTTTGGCCCTTTCTCCCTTGCTCCAAAGTTCAGCTCTCCCTAACAGTGCAGCACAGGGAGAGAGGGGCCTAAGCTGCAAGGATATGGGTTTGAAGAATGTTGTTCTTTGATGATTGCAAATGTTTTTGCAATGGAAGGTAGTTCTGCCAGCAGGGAACTCCGTCCCGAAGTCCTTGTCTGGGGCTTTTTATTTCAGGACTGGCATGAAACCAGGGAGGAGCAGAGAGGGTCACAAGGGGAAACATCAGAGAGTTCCCTTGGAATAATCCTTTCCATGGAAAGCGGTTTGAGCAGCTGTAGGCTCTTCCAGATTACACCTTCCACATCCCAGGGATCAGTCAGAAAGGGGCTGAGTTATTTCTGCAGCCCAACTCTGGAAAATAAACCCATTAGCACTTGCACACGCTGGGACGGGTTCAGCACTGGCTATGTCCTTGTTTTCCACACAGGTAATAAACAAGTGTGTTCGCAGTCCAGATAATCCCCTGCCGCACTGTTCAGTGGCTGAATAATTAGGGAACCCTCAAATAATTAGGGAACCTGCCTGCAGCCAGTGCTCACTAGAAGTGCTTCTGTGTGATGATGATTCTACATGAGCAACGTAATTATTCTGAGCCCTGACTGCCTCTGCTTTCTTCATTCTGCTGCTGCTGTGCAAAACAATCTCAGTGTTATTGCAGGAACACTGGGAAGATATAGAGACATCCTTGTGAAGGAAGGGCTAAACCTTCAGGGAAAGGAACCACACAAGGTCCAGAAGCTCAGTTGACTACCCTCAGATTAGGAGCTGCAGATGCCTCAGGTTGGGATCCAGAGCACAGACCTCTGACTTTTGCTTTAAACCACTTATTAATCCATCATCCAAAAGGGTGCAGTTGCTCCCCAGCCATGTCAATAACCAGACAGGTCATCCAGCCTCACAAATACGATGTGAGACTCTTGTGCTGGACTCTTACTGGGAATGAATGGACCAGCAGCTCTGTTTTGCCCCATAAGCCCAGATCTGTACAGCCAAACCTGGGTTCTAAGAAAATCCTCCATGTGTTGAGCAACCACTGTCAGACGTGGGCCCATGAGAGACAGCAATGACATGCTGTGACACCTAGTAGGGACCTGAACAGAAGAAACAACTGATGGGAGGCCCACTCCTTCATCTTCTGTCTGTCATCTTCTCTCTACTGTCATATTGTGCTGTTTGTAGACTTGGGCTATGAACTCCCTTTTCATAGAATCATAGACTGATTTGGGTGGGAAGGGACCTTCAAAGGTCATCTCATCTCACCTCATCCAAACCCTCTGCACTGAGCAGGGACATCTGCAACCAGAGCAGGTTGCTCAGAGCCCCAGCCAACCTCACCTGCAATGGTTCCAGGGATGCAGC
>JANHFX010019158.1:21250-34805 GCA_027560015.1 Chloroceryle amazona | reverse complement strand
CCAGGCTGAACAACCCCCACTCTCTCAGCCTGGCCTCCCAGCAGAGGGGTTCCAGCCCTCCCATCATTGCTGTGGCCGCCTCTGGCCCTGCTCCAACAGGTCCCTGTCTCTCCTGTGCTGAGCACTCCAGAGTGAGCACTGCAGGGGGCTATTTCCAGAGCAGCGTGATTCTTGCCACATCCTGAGAGACAGAAATGGTAAGGTCTGGACAGCCTGCACAGCATCATAAACTTTCCTGACAGTTCATGAGAAGGGGGGTTACCAGGAGAAGGCCAAGAGGCTGAAGGCACAGCAGGGTTGTCAGAGCTAAGGCTCACCAAACAGGCCTGCTTCCCTCCACACTAACCCTATCATGACCTGGCTCCTCAGAGACAGCCATGGCCTGGGACAGAGTAATATGGAAAACAATCAGTGCTTTACATTCTATTATGAAATAAATAAATCCAGCCAGCATAAGGCCCTGACGCCAACGTGGCCAAGTAAAGGATGGGAGAAGCCTGAAAACCTTCAGTGAGAACAGGTAACAAGAGACGTGTTTACCACAGAAGAGAGGCAAGGCTTCTAATACAAGCAGGCTTCTGCACCACAAACATTTCCCGTGGCCTGGTGGGGCTGTGCAGAGATATTTCCACGTACAGGCAGGGAGACGCCGGCCCCTGGCTGGTGAACAATCAACTTTTATTCTCTCCAGACCAGCAAAGCCAAGATTTTAATAAACACGTAACCCCAAAAATGTGCCTGCGGATTGGGTAGAGCAGAGCCTGTACTCTCCCTTGCCAAAGAACAAAGCCCTTCTCCTGCAGGTGGTTTCATGGTGAGGTTTCTGTGGGGAGGAAGTGTTTCTAGTGGTCAAGGTGGAGAACAGGGGTTCAGGAGACCTGGCTGTTTTCCCTGGCTCTAGGAACCGGGAAAACTCTGATAGCAGCTTTCAGGGGTCACTACCTCTCTGTTCACCCCTCCCTGTTCAGGTGAAAAATTGTTCATTGGAGGAAGAGCACTGAGACACGGGCTTCTCCACACCTGGTAGCACTTCCTGACCTTGCAGGGTCATTGTGGCACTCATGTGATTGATGCCCAAAAGGGTGTCAGAGGTCTTTGGATGAAAATCTCTCTGAGTGGGGACACGTGAGAATGAGATATGTAACTCACACATGCTCTGCGTCTCTGCACACCTGCAAATCTCCACCCAGACTTGCTGGTTCTGCTACTCAACCATTCAAATATTTACAAGAGGGGTCTGCACAAAACCTGTTTTAAAGCAGAGGAGCCTCCACTACAGCTTAACAGATGCCCTTACAAACACCCAGCTCTGGTTGCCTGGATTCAGCCCCAAATCTCTGCATTTTACTTACAGAATCAGAGCAATGTGAAGCCAGACTGGACAGATACAACCCAGCACTACTAATTTCTGTCAGGCTGGCACCAGTGACCTCTCCCAGCCCTCTGCACTGTTTGCTCTTGTTTCTTCTCCTAGATGTCATTAGCATGTTTATCCTTTCTTTCATCTCATTAATTAAGATGCTAAAGGAGACTGGACTTATCCCTGATCCCATTAGAGAAACACCTCCTCGAAATATTCCCATCAACCTCTCTGCATACAAAGGTGGTGTCTTGAGGTGCGCACAGCTATTAGAATGAAGGCCTTCACCTCCCACAGGCCTCTCAGGGGAAGAACCCACCAACACGTTTTTAATTAACCCCAAAAGAAAGCAGGAAAGAATGTCACACTGTCACAGGGTGGCTCTGTGGGTTTGACTGTTTATAACTTTTCATCCAACTTTTGGGTTTCCCTCCAGTCCTAAATGGATCTGGGTGCTGTGAACTTCTCTTACCCTGCTGGCTGCATTTCAGAAATAGGTGGCATGAGTCAATCACAGTGGACCAATTTAAAATGTTGTAAGATACTTCCCTCAAGTGGAGGGAAAAAAAAAAAATCACTCAGCTGTGTGTCACAGGTTCTGTAGTGTACCTGAAGTAGCAGGAAGATCATGAGAGATGGACACCTACATGAGGTAGAACCTACCAACCTGCTTGAAAGGTGTAAAAAAAATACCAGTGATACTGCAAAATAAACTTGCCTGCTCTACAGGTGTCATGGGTACAAGCTCCCTGTGGTGTCAGATACCACAGGGGCATAGGCTGTGACAACCTGTCGAGTTCCTCGATATATATCCATGACCAGGTTTTGAAAACAGCTCCAACACAAGCTGAGAAGAGTGACAAGTGCCCCTATGTGGTATTTCAGCAGAAACTGGAAGAGACTGCTTACAGAAGCAGCACCTTGTGGGGTGGAATACCCGAGTCTTGTAGAACAAGGCTCCTGGAGCCTGCAGCAGGACTGTGAGGCATAGATGGGAATGGGGAGAACCAGCTATCGATTGTGGTGTGCTGGTAGAGCTGGTGTAGGTGGTACCTACACTCACCCCACAGCTGATGTTTGATCTCATGATTGCTGTTTTCCTCAAAGCCAGCAATGCAACGTGAACAAAGAATGCAGATTTCTCTGTAGCTTTACCAGTACAGAGACAGCAGCTCAGCTCCAGTTGCTGCTGTATCCACCGAGCGGGAAAACATTTCATCTCCTGCAAATGAAAAGAGATAAGAGGGGCTTAGCACGAGGCAGGATTTGTCTCTGCAACTGCTCGGTCCAACAAAGGGACACACAAACCATTTATTACTGAAAATGAATTGTGCCATCAAGGCAGATGCCTGCAATTACTTCTGTTAAATATTATCTTTCATTAACTGCAAAATATATAATTAATAAACTTGCCCCCTCATTTTGGTGAAGTTTCACTGCAAAGACCTTATTACTGAAATAAATCTTTCTTACGGTGCACATCGACAGAACAGAGGAAAGCACGCCTCGCTGTGTGCGATAATTTCCTTACAGGAAACTGAATTATTAGGGAGGAATAATCACCTCGCTTTATGGCTGAGACTGCCGAGACATCCCACTCTGAGATCAGTCGTTTAAGCTCATGCCTTGTGGAGGCAGGAAAGAAGAATCTGCTTTGGCTGGCAGAGACGACTTGATCTGCAAGCAGTCAGGCAGATGCACGCTTTTCTTTGGCCGGCAAGTCTGGAGAAAGAAAAAAAAATATTTTTTTTTGATTCACAGTCGATTAAAAAAGGCTTCTGAGTATAGAGCTGCTCAGAAAGACCTTGGTGGCAAGGCTGATTCTTTTATAAGCCCTGTGTTCATCCACCTCACAGCACTGCTGTGTGACTCTGATTTGCTTTCCCTATTCATCAGAACTGGTTTGATTTAGGGATGTTTGGTGAATGGCCGCTAAACCAAAAGGCTTTCAAAATGTTGCTGAGATGTGACTCCAAGACTAAAATTCCCCTTAGACTTTGTCTCCACTTGTGATCTTTACCTCGTTAGCTCCTTGCCAGTTCAACTAGGGCTAATTAAAATATTTCCAAAGGCTGTTCCAAGCAATGCTTTTTGCCTTGCTGCAGGCTACAAACTGTGGTGGTTTGCCCCAGGCTGCCGTTCTCTCCTGCCTGAGTTGGCACAGGCAAGGAGCCATGCCTGCTCCAGAACAGTTCTCCTCGCCTGGGCAGGGTGGCAGAGGGACCAGGAGACCAGTGGCAGGACAGAGTATATAAGCACACACTTCTGGGTATAGAGAAGATGTAAAGTGGCATTTTAATGAAACCCTACGATTTCAATGCTTTTAGAGATGTCTGGATGATCCCTGGGAGACCCAACAAGTTGCAGAGATGCTCACCCGCAGACTACCACATGAGCTCAGCAGAGAAGGAGAAGCGTTTTCATCTGAACTGGTGCACAGAGCTTGTTGCAATGAGATAGGCCTGGGGAGGGGGAGGGTGTCATTCCATTGCCCTTCTGTGGACATGCTCCAGCCCTTCAATGTCCTTCTCTGAGTGAGGGGCCCAAAACTGAACCCAGGATTCCAGAGGCAGACTCCCCAGGCCTGAAGACTCTCTTTACCAGTGTGTGATTCTCCACCTTATTTTAACTACCACGTAGGAATGTTACAACAGTCAACCAATTTGGTTACACAAAAATTTTAGGGTCAGCAAAGTATCCAGTTAAATGGTGCACACAGAAATGGTAATTCAATAGCAACTGAAACCTCCTTACATTTCTTGCCATCTAAAGACAATGATCCTATCCAAAGAAGAAAAGAGAGGTGCTGAGTGAACTGTCCTTGAAGAAGTCATAACAATATTACTTCCACCACTTACAACATACCCTGTATGCCACTAAGCCAACAGCACAGGCTGAGAGGGAGTTTAGAAGCAAGTTTGGAATGGAAGCTCTGGAATCACACTATCCAACTCTTTGCCCTGGTTTTGCTCTGGGGGGAGGCTCCTATGTCAGCCCTCTTAAACTTGCTGTACAGAAGCATTGTTTCACTGTTCTGTACAAAAGTGTAATTCTATCTTACCATGTGACACACATGCGCTCCCATCCCTCGATAGCGAGGAACCCCTTTGGGCGCATGCGCTGGCTCTGCCGACTCCCAGGTGTTGTTTCATTCCTCAGGATCCCTGCTGGGTCAGACTGGGAATGCTGGGGAGAGAAGATGGAAAAGTTAAAGCAACTTAAACTCTCCGGCTCTCAGGCCGCAGAAGGGGGAGGGAACAGGGAGGCAAAGCATCTGGCTTCCCTGCTTCTCTAACAGCCTGGCGGGAAGGCTGCTGTCAATTCTGCCTTCTGCCTTGTTGGAAGAAAGTAGAAGTGACAAGAGACCCTCCAGGCAGGCAGCCAGGAACCAGAAATTCAATTGAGCTACCTCCTGAAACTGGACTTGTTTTGGAGACCCTTTCCCTGAAATTGTTTTGCCTTTAAGAAAAAGAGATTTTCATCGCAGTTCAGGGCCAATTCATCACCCCCTGGTCTCCTGGCTTTCCTTTCCTCCAAGAGAGCATGATTTGCACAAAGGGATTTCCATTTTCTGGGCTGCTCCACAACCAGCCTCACCCATAATAAACACATCAAGACATAAATATGCAGACGCATGCGGGCGCAGATAAAAACAGGGTTATTTATAGACACAGGCATTGCCACAGACAGATAAATACCCGGGTGCGTTTCTTTGCTATAGAACATGCAGGGAGAGAAGCGATACGGCAGCTGAATTTACTTTACACTGGCAGCTTAGGAAACAGAGTGTGGGCCATACGGTCTGTCTCTGGGGCTCAGACCAACTGGTTATTGGCTGGTGCTGTTGTTCCTCTAACAAGCCCCTGGATATATCACTGTGGCTGTGGAGAAATGCAGCTGAAAGAGCCTTTCACTGTCAGCAGCAATCTGTCACTTCATGGATCTTTCCCTGCCTTTTACAGCACAAAAGCTTCTGAGCTGCAAGTCGGGTAGGAGAAAGGTCATTTTGCAGGTAGGCTGGGGGATTTTTCTTGATTTCTGGGAATGTGCAGCCAGCTTGAGGCACCGTCTGGATGCTGCAGCATGAATTTCAGCTTCACATATGCCCAGCTATAATATCAAACGAGAGAACATTTCCATTACAAACCCTTTTTTTTTTTTTTTCCCATGGATTTATACCATAGCTATTTGGTTGCACTTGGGGGTGGACCTTCACTGAATATATTCCCAGGCAGGGAAAAACTACTTTTCCTGGTACAGCATTTAAATCCAGCTCAGCCTCGTCTGGTTGTAAGGTGGTGAAGGAAATTACGTATGCGCACAAACACTCAGGAGCACATACAAAAACCTTACACAAACATATGCCCACAGAGAGATCTGCTACAAAAAAAAACCCAAACCAACCCAACCAAAAAAACAACAAACCAACACAAAAAAAGACAAGCTGATGCAAATAAGCTCCATTTTAGGAGTGAAATCATATGACTGACTTGATTATTCTAAATTATTAACAAGTTCCAGCCACCTGAGAATGCAATAACCAGACTGAGGCTTTCATCTAGGTTAACTGGAAACAGATAACTTCTGCTGATAGAGACGCTATCAGTACAAATCTCTGACAGCAAACTCGGAGACAAAAACCTGACCCATGAGGATCCCCCTCTCTTTGCAGCACTGCAGTAACAACTCCTGTGCGATTCTCCTCCCTCTGAAATATTCCAGTGCAATGAATCACCCTCCGACAACACCAGAACCCCCCTATTACCATGAATGCCAACTGAAACCTGACCTCCACAAGCACTCGAATCTGTTTAGGGTTTGGTCTGGCTTAGGAAGCCACTTTTTGGGGCTTTTTTTTTTTAACTCTTTATCAATTCTACCATGGTGTCCCAGCACCACTAAAATCCAGATTAGGCATCTAGGGTTCTACAGATGGAATATATATATTTATGTATAGGATAAATCCATATATGATGGATTCAACCTATCAGCTGGAGATGTTTCAGATAGCCTTCACTACATGCTGCATTCCCTCTTCCCCTTTCTTGGCTTCACACCCAGATCTTCCTCCTGAGACTGGGGAAACACCAAGAACATCATTCTGGGAAGATGTTCAGCGAAACTCGCAGTGCTCAGTGGCTCCTAAGCACAACATAATAGTTTTCTTGCTAAAATGACACAGCAGCAGGGCAAAGGAGGATAGCTGAGAGCCATAGGGACCAGGAAAGTGAACCGGATTTAGCCACAGAGCAGTTTAAAGTTCCTGTTGCATTTTTTATCTAAGTACAGCAAATCCCTCTGCTAAGCAACAGCCCAGGTGGCCATAAATCCTGAGATGCTAAGTGCACGTGTGGTTATGAGAGAGGGCGTGTGGAGAGCCAAAGCGGGACAGCAACTGAAAGCCGAGCAAAGTGTCCTTCCAGGGAGGCCACAGCACCTGTTGGCAGCTCCTTGAGCTGGGTCCTGCTGTGGGACGGCTCTGGAGGAACCTGAGAGCTGCTGGATTCTCATCCGCTCAAAGTTTCCTGCAGTTCTGAAGCACTGATCAAGTTTCACTCTTCACCAGTTGGAGTTCCAAGCAGGGAACTCTCTCCAGAGAAGGAGCTCAGGAGCTTCGCCACAGGGAGGAAGATGAGGAGTGGTTTTGAGAGGTTTCAGCCACTGCAGCACACACAGTAGAGATGGCCATGGGGCACTTCCTGTGCCACTTAACCTCAGGTTCTTCATTTACCAAAAGAGGAGCTGAAAAACCTCTCATCTCCTCAGAAAGAACCCAAGGGAGGAGGACTTCCCTGTGAGTAGGTGGCCATACATGCAGATGACGGACAGGCGGATGGATAGCTGTAAGTGTGTCAGACAGGTTGAAGCACAGGCAGATAGCTTGCTGAGTGCTTCAGGAACAAGGGCTGCTTGAATTGGGGTGCATAAGAGATGCTGCGATATTCCTGGGTGATATGTGATGGACATGGGTGGCCACAGGGCCTCACATCTCACAGCAGGTCAACCTGTGACACCCCCCAGCATGTGCCTCACTCAGTACCCACCTCAGTTCCCATGTGAAGGTTGATAAGTGATCTGGACCACCGGGGTCTGTCAGAAGAAACAGACCAGGCTTCCTGGCATTTCACCTGGGAGTTATGAAGCTGTCACTCACTCAGGCTGTCTCTGAGCAGTGTCAGCACGCTGTGGTACATTGCCCGCTCTTCACCTGATTGGCAGTTTTGGATGCTGTTACTGAGAGACATTTTTGGAGACCTTGGGACCTGCTGGGAAGAATGAGTCCAAATTCGCATCCTTTCTGCGTCCTCACTTCTCCACTGCTTTCTCTTTTCTGGAAAGTTCTCCCATGCTAAGTATAGTTCTGAACAGGTGCATGACCAGAGGGGACTGTCAGGGACGCAGCTGTCCCCATGGAGGCCTGAATCCATCTCCATCTGTCTCACTGGAGTTATCCATACTGGCTTGCCAAGCTCTTCGGACACAGGATGGGGGAGCATCAGAGATGCAGCCAGGGAGGAGATACACGGACACACACACAGGGAGGATGATTATTCTGGGGAATACCACAAACAAAGCTTCTGACATCAAACTAATGCATCCTTTGAGGCTCTGAAGAGCCCTTGCCACACACTGGCAGGCTGCCAGCTAACTCATCGTTCTTCCTTGCCATGCTAACAGCCTGATGCCAAGGTCAGGCTTTAAACGAAAGCTGACTGCTTTGTAATCCCCTGTGCCTCATTTGGGGATGCCACAAGACTGGTACAGAATCAGTGACAGCAAATATTTGAGTGGGGCCAACTCCAGCGTGATGACTGAAGTGGTTCCCTTGCCCAGTTGCCAGCTGCCAGTTGTGGCTTCAACCCTCCCAGCCCCACAGCAAAGCTCTCCCAGACTGGGGAGCCAGTGCTGGGGATGCAGGTGAAATAAAGACAGTGATGCGAGTTGCTGAGATCCCTCAGAGTGTGCATGTGTACAGAGCAGCCACAGACCACCAACCTCCAGCTGCACAACAGTGACAAGGTGTCCTAACTCAGAGATGACAGGGCAAGGTGCTGGAGTAACCTTCTTGGACACGGAGTTGTCTCATCACTGCATAGATCTAGAATTAGGAGAAGCAGGGATAAGCTGCTCACAAACTGAAGGTGCTTCCTACCCCTGAAGCATCCTGGCATCATTCCAGGATGATAGGACACAAGGAAATAATCATCTTGCAACACGCCACTGCTCCTCGTCACTGCATGTCACGGCAAGAACAGCTGATCTGGTTCATAGATCTGGGTCCTGTGTTAACAAGCCCACTCAGAGTAATAGGAGGGTGATGAAAACCATAACACAAGGAATGGGACAGTACCCGGCCATTGCCACCACCATCACTGCAGAACAAAGAATGAGGCTGCTGCATTCACGCTGTGCCACCACAGAACAAGCTCCACACAGCACTTTGGCCACGAAGCACAAGCTCTGAACTCGGGGAACCCAAAGCCCAACTAACTGCTAAAGGGCAGCGTCTTAAGCTGCAGGGAACAGAGCTGTAACCAGCTCTCAAAAGCCTGTCTGGGGCTGGAAGAAGTGATGAGATGGTCTGGGTGAGACAGATGTGAAAATCCACTTCCCTTCTTTAATTCCTTTCAAGCCTCTGCCCAGTCACACCCTCCCAAATGAAGAAACAGGAGTCCTGGGGTCTGGGATGACCACAGGCTGGGAGAGGACAGTCCTTACCTGCAGCTGCAGGGACAAGCTCTGAAGCCAGACAGGTGTCACAAGGCAGTGTGAGAAGTGACAGTGCCATCTGCACTGCCCAGATAACCCTTCCTCCCAAGGGTTTCCTCAGTGGGGCTGAGTGCACCCAACAGCAGCATTTGGGGCCTCCCTCCTCCCAACACACACATTTTATTGGTAGGAAAAGCAGGATCAGGTCCAGATTTACAAACACCAGAGCTGATTACAGGGGTGGCCTCGCCTTAACCCTTTTATTCAACTGCCTTGTGTACTGTGTCAAGCTCTGGAGTGCTCAGCACAGGAGAGACAGGGACCTGTTGGAGCAGGGCCAGAGGAGGCCACAGCAATGATGGGAGGGCTGGAACCCCTCTGCTGGGAGGCCAGGCTGAGACAGTGAGGGTTGTTCAGCCTGGAGAAGAGAGGGCTCCAGGGAGATGTTCTTGTGTCCTTTCAGCCCTTCAAGGGGCCTGTCAGAAAGATGGGGACAGACTTGAGCAGGGCCTGTTGGGACAAGACAAGGGATGATGGCTTTAAACTCAGAGGGAGATTTAGACTGGAGAGAAGGAAGAAACTCTTGATGCTGAGGGTGGTGAGCCCCTGTCCCAGGTTGCCCAGAGAGGTGGTCAATGCCCCATCCCTGGAACCATTGCAGGTGAGGTTGGCTGGGGCTCTGAGCAACCTGCTCTAGTGGCAGAAGTCCCTGCTCACTGCAGGGGGATTGGACTGAATGACCTTGAAAGATCCCTTCAACCCAAACTAGTCTATCATTCTATGATATGATTCTTCTCAATTTCTGTACCCTCCTCCAGGTTGTCATGGCTCTGTATGGTTCCTTTACTCCTTTTACAGACACCCTTTTTAGAAAGAAGAGCTGACTGAAGCTCTTTGGGTCTCCAAAGACTATTCCATCACATCAGTGCTGACAGTGCCGGGGCTGCCAGACTGAGTTATCACAGGTCCTGCTCTCCCCTGTCACTAATACCTGCTCACCAAGGGAGCACTGGTCCAGAACAAGCAAAGGTCAACCCCAAGCTGCAGAAGCCTCCCACAATTAGGGAAGAAACATCAAAGGAAAAGAAGAGGAAAACAAACATATCCCACATATCTCCCCTTTTTAGACATCTCTGGAAAGTCATAATTGAGCTTCCCAGCTCCTCCTCAGGCAGGGAATGAGTTATAAGGAGTCACAAACTTCTCATGATCAACTCACCTTGCATCAAGGACACTCTAGCCACACATCAACCCCCAGCTCCTTCAGTATAAAGGGACACGTCTTCCCAGCTCTGGTCAGTCCTTGGTCAAACTTTTTGCCTGTACTTTTACAGTGAGAACAACAATCTGATGGGGTCTCAAATGCACCACAGGATGAGAGTTAATGAATTAAGATTCTATAAAGACATTATCCTGACAGGTACCACACCTGGAAACCCCAAACAACCCAGAGTTCAGACTTTACTGTGAAGCTTTCAAAAACGGGGTGTTATTATTCAATCCCCCACTCCTGGGACAAAATTCCACCTCTTACTGCAAAAATGTCACTTTTTAGCTCTCACAGCTGAAAAGTCTGAGACTGTGGCTCAAGGATTAAACCCATCCTCCCCAGAGCTACAATAAATAAAAAGAGTTAAAGCCTGATTTGTAAACTCTAAGGATTTTAAGCTAATTTTGTGACCATCTCAGGAAATTCTGGCATTCTTTGAAGTTGGCGAGTGAGCCTCACTGGGAAATGTGGGGCAGAATAGAGGGGGCTTAACCACAAGGACTGGGAGGGTTCCCTAGGATGTGGAGATTTCTGGAGGCAGAAGAGCCAGCAGAGAGGAGGCACAAGAGACAGAAGCAGACACTCAAGAGGCATTTACAAATGGATTTCTGAGCCCAAATTTCCTTGCCCATGTCTGTAAACCCATCTGGCCTCTGCAACATGGTTTGAGGTCAATTTGACCTGGAGCCTGAACAATAAGAGCAAGCACTGGTTCAGCAGAAAAATGATTGCGGTCACTTAGTATCGCTTTGTTACTTCAGAATGTTTGTTTCCCTCAGCCTCAGTTGTGTAAGTGTCGGTGCCTTTGCAAGATTTAATGGTCCAATTATCACGGGCTGTGTCACCTCCTCCCCGTTCTACATGATGGGACCTGCTCTCCTGCCTTCCTTCCCCTCTGCTGTTTCGCTAGCAGGCAAACACACCTTTGGCGCTCCTTCATGGGTAGGCTTCTCTTGAATTTCTCCCATGCTCAGGGCTTGGTGGGGGCTGGGGGAAGTCAGACAAGAGGCAGGCACTGGGCTAGGTACCTCACCCTAAGGATGGCTACTTGGGAGGGTGGCTTCCTCCCTGGGTGAAAAGTGCTTCCATCACCTGAAGCAGTTGCAGTTGGAAGGAGGTTACACTGGGCCATAAAGCAACCAGTTTCCTGTTAGCCCCCACAATCTAAATACCCTGCAAATATTCCAGACGTGTAGAAACGTAATTATGGTACATGGCTGCTTGTGGAGCAACACCTGAGTCAAATGCCAATACAGACGTGGGAATGGCCAGTGCTGCTCATCCTCACCATGGTCAGTCTACAGTAAGGCCACAGGACAGTTAGAATCATATAATCATGTGAGGTGGAAGAGACTTTTCAGATCATTGAGTCCAACCATGCACCCAGCACTTCCAGATCACCACTAAACCCTGGCCCTCAGCACCACATCTCCACACCATGGAAACCCCTCCAGGGATGGGGACTCCAGCAGTGCCCTGGGCAGCCTGGGCCAGGACTTGACAACCCTTGCAGGGAAGAAATTGCTCCTCGGGTCAAACCTAAACCTTCCCTGGCACAACTTAAGGTCATTTCCTCTTGTCCTACTGAGATTATACTAAATAAACAGCACAGAAAGGGGCAGGGACTGTCTTGGGTGGTGGAGAAGGTTCTGCTCTCCTGTAGGGCCTATCCTGAACTGAGAATGTCAGCTCCTCACTGGCATGTCCGAAGAGCAGCATAACAAACAGTTTGGCAGCAGGATCAGAAGTTTACGTGGACAAGAACAGCACCCGCAGTGGCACCAGCTCCAAGGAAAATCCTAACAGCTATTGATTCAGGGTACAAGCTGCCTGCCAGCCAGGGTCAGGGGAAAATACTACCCCTCATAGGGTAGTATTGCACAATTACGGGCATTATGGGATTTTTATACCTTCCTTTAAGGCATCTGACCTTGGCTTCTGGTGGAGACAGGATACTGAGCTGAAAGGACTAGTGCTCTGTTCAGCTCAAATGGTTTTTATGTCCCAATACAAAATTAATGGTTCTCTCCCTGAGACTCCACATGGCAGAGCTGCCTGCTCTGTGCCTCACCACTAGCAGAGAGAAAGTGGGGCTGAAAACCAGCTTCTTCCAAATGCTCCTGGATCCTCAGGCCCTTCCCAGGCTCCCTGTCTCACCTATGCTAGCTCCAGTCACAGCACACTCTCTGGGGATTAGTAGGTTGATGCCAGATGCTGACAGGCAAGATCGTGCTGCAGTCCTGAGCTCCTACACTCAGAAGACCCCCTCAGCCTCCTGACTCCCATGCCAGGGATGCCAGGCTCACATCCAGCATGAGGCTGGAGACCAGAGGTACTTTTACATGGCTCGACTCTGACCGTGACTTTTCTGAACAGTTGCTGTGCCCCCGAGTCTGGAGCAAGCAGGTTTTGTGGGGCTGCTGATTTTGGTGCCCAAGTGGGAGCTGAGTTCTGCAACTGCAGTGCATGCTGTCAGCTTGTGGCTTACCCAACAGGAGCCGCCAGCTCTGCTGGGAATCCTGACCCAGGAGTCCTGACTCAGGAGTTCTGTCACACCACAGGGTCTGCTCTTTCCATGCCCATCTTTCTGCTGGGGCCAGCACAGCACCAGAAAAGGCAGGATCTGAACCACTTTAAGAGGATCTTGCTGCTGCCATGTGCTCGGACACAGGCTGACAGACAACCCAGGGAGGTGAGGGTTCTAACACCTCCTTAGCACTGACTGTACCACAGATGGCTCTGCTCAATGGACCCACAGACTGTCTGGTCAGCCACTGAACTCACTGCTCGGGTTGAACAAACAGTTCTGGTGGCTGCATGTGGTCCTCAGGACTGTGGTCTGACACTGAACAGCTCTACTGACTGGTCAGACTGTCTGGAGCCAGACAATGTGCCCAAGAATGACTGGGGGAAAGCTGGGTCTGACAGGTGTCCCTACAACATACTCTGGGTTCCCTGAAAGGGTGATATAAACATCCCACAAAGAGAATAATTGTGAAAAAAAGTACCTCACAGAGTCATTGAATCATTTTGGTTGGAAAACAGCTTTCAGATCATCAAGTCCAGCCATTAACACAGCACTGCCAGGTGCCACTAAACCATGTCCCTCAGCACCACATCTCCACAGCTTGGAAATCCCTCCAGGGATGGGGACTCCACCAGTGCCCTGGGCAGCCTGGGCCAGGCCTTGACAACCCTTGTGGGGAAGAAATTGT
>JANHFX010019158.1:3529-14808 GCA_027560015.1 Chloroceryle amazona | reverse complement strand
CCTTTTCTCCAGGCTGAACAACCCCAGGTCCCTCAGCTGCTCCTCACCAGACTTGTGCTCTAGACCCTTCCCCAGCTTCATTGCCCTTGAAGCTCCCTTAGAAACAGCACCAAACCCAAAGACAGAGCAAAAGACCCCGTCGGTAGCCATAGACTGGAAAAGACAATGACACAGCAGTACCTGGCAGGGAGTTGTGCTGGGAAAATGGAGCCTACCCAGCATTACTCAGCAGCTACCCAAGCGCTGGAAGAGCCAGAGTTCATATCTGCAATGTGCAGGGGCAGAGTAGAGGGCTCCTCAACGTCACAACTGAGCCCCAATCACAGAGCCAGCTGGCCAAGTGCTGTGCTTTGAAATCACCTGTTTACCTACGAGCACTGGCTGGAAAGCAGAAGGCAGCACGCAGAGAACATCCAGGTCAACTTGTCATTGGCGATGGCCTCATTTGTCATGAAGGGATTCCTGACAGTTACAGAAGGATGCGGGGTTCTGGCAGGTGTCAGGCAGTCACCCCGAGAGCTCAAGACAACAAAGAGACTCTGCAGAAGAGGAATCATTTCGAGCTGCAGAGAGGCTCTCAGCAAGTCCGGCAAGGCAGAGTGAGGGGAAGAGGGGGCTGCTGGGGATGGACCAGTAGGACAACAGTTGCAAGAACAAAAATGCTGTAATCAAGGGGGCCTAATCTGGCACTTAGGCCAGGTTTAAGCAATGTTGCTGATGCCTAATCTGTAGATAATAACTAGTCAGATGTTCTACAAGCTGGAAATGTTTGGCCAAGTTAACAGAGAATAGCAGGTGAGACACTTAACCCTTAAAGTGAGTGGTTCTTAAAGCTAAGTGTGCTGCTTTCAGGGGCTGAACAGCAGAGGTTACCTGAAAGCCAAGCTCCATGAAACGCAGAGTTACAGTCAGGACAAGGTGGCCTGGTCTCTCCAGACCTCCTGCTTACCCGCCCCAGCAACTCAGAGGCTTCATTTACAAAGAGAACCGAGTCTGCAAAGCCCAGCTTTGTCCAAATCTCTGCTACAAGACTTCATCAGATCACTCTGGACTCCGAGACCACTGTCTCTGCACAGTAAAAGCCATTATCCCCAGGCTTTGTGTGTGTTGACGCTACCCTTCCATTTTCTCTTCAGACATGACAAGCAATTCTTGGAAAATATATTATAAACTCTTCTGCTCTGGACTTGGGTCACCTCTGATTGCACTCATTTGAGGCCAAGGCTGTAGTTTCAAAGTAAATCAATACACAACAACTAAAAGAGTCCTACAGACACAAGCTGGATGCAGTACCACTGCCCTCATCTCTCCTCAGTTACCTCTGCTTTGCCTCTCCAGCCCAGATCAATACTTTAGGCAGGGTGATCACAACCCAACCAACTCAATGGGCAGAATCCAAACAGTATAAGACAGTAGAAGACTTCCCAAAGTCCTCAGGTTGCTGGCTGGGCTTTGGCCAGGGTCTTCTGGCTGCTACACATGGTCCTGAGGAAACATCTCAACTCCAGTGAGGGACTGAAAGGGCAAATCCAGAAAGCCTGGATTCAAAAAAGGACCATACACTCCCACTCTTAGTGAAGATATTTAGGGTCCCTCAGGCTTGTTATCACAGACAGGAATATATCCAAGTAGAGCATATCAGGAGTAGATCTCCTTGGGAAGCTAGAGACTGAGCGTGTATACCATGACACTAACCCCCTCCCTCTGCCTCCTAACAACATACTACACCCTACAGTACTGTCGGACTTTGTGCTAGGCAACATTTTCTTGTGATTCAGGGAGAGATTCTACAACTCTGCTTCTCTTTTTAGCATCTCCTCACTCCTCAGCATCTCCAGGCTGGGTCCCCGAACACTGCACACATGATCACAGAGCTGCTACTCACTGAGATAAGGCTGGATACTGTGTTTGATATCACAGAGACATCACAGCCTGGAAAGCCTTCTCTGAGCAGAACTCAGTGATGCAACTGCTGGAGTAATTAACTAAGACAAGTGATCATTTATCAAGCAACTCTTATCAACACAGCATTGGAGATGCCCTCATTCAGGGCACAGCCACAGCGTCCAGTGCTTGCAACCTTTACACTCTAACTCCCTCCAGCTGTTGAGTCAGGTGGTGGTGTTCCTAGAAGGTGAATAAATTATTATTGCAAATTACTCTGATGAAGTGGCTTTTATTAGAAAGCCAGACACAAAGGGAGTGTGCTGATTGGCTAACAGTGATGTCATACCCAGCCCAGCACTCAAATGCAGAGATACAAATTTTCTCATCTATATTTTGTGTAGAATTTTCCATTTCTACAAGCAATAAAGACACACGAGCAGGGCCTTTCACCCCAGGAGTGTGGTGGGAGGTCTGTACTTCGCAAGCGGTTGATAAAAGCAAAGGGGCCTTTGTTCCTCTGTCTTGCAATGAACCTGAGGCCAGCAGCCTTCACCCAGAAAATGCTGTGTTTTATTGCTCTGGTACAAGCCACACCATTTTCTTAGGTGGGTAGCAGAGAAACTGGCATTTTTTTGGCTTGCATGTACCTAAAGTCATTCTGATCACAGAGATTTTGCTATTTACAAACCGAAGCTTTAATTACAGACAAAGGAACAGCTTGGGTACAGTTCTGATTCTCAGCAAAAAGAGAGAAGAGGGGTCTGGAAACAGCCAGGCAGCAAAATCCCAAGCAATTACTTATTTTGTTTTTTTTCCTCTCTCCAAGCCACTGTGGAATCCTCAGCGAGCTCTGTCAGCAAGCCAGGCTCAGCTACCAGCATGCCATGCACTATTTCTCTTCCCTAATTGAACATCCTATTGAACTTCGGAAGTTTCCTGTCCCAGCTTTAACCAGTTCTGGATGCAAAAAGGCACAGTACAGCTCAAATAGTAGAACCCTGTGCAGACAGCAAGCATGAAAGCATTGCTTGCCTCACTGAACTGGAATGAACTCTCAAATTCGAGCAGCTACGTGAAGCCTTTCCGGGCTGTGGGCAGTTCTGCAGCTCCCTCCAGCAACACCACCGCAGTGCTGTGCTCCAGCAGCCACGGGCAGAGCAGAAGGTTTTCCATACCTGCTGCTTCTTCCCTCTGTTATATACACTGAGGTGTCATTTTTACCAGGAAGGCCAAGTGTAACATTTCCAGCCCTGGGAACAAGGTCCTGCTTGTGCTGTACAAACGCCACCCTCTCCTCTAAGGCACACAGTGCAAATCCTGAGCTGACCTACATGGCTCGCCTAGTCCTCTCTGATCATGGTTCTGTTCATTTGTCCTCCAAGGACAGAAAACAAAACACATCTATCACTTGGATGATGTCCTGGAAACCCCCAGATACTTGAGCTGTTGAAATTGGACACTGAGGACTGCTGGAGAGCTCAAACCCACTTAGATTTGCCGTTCCCGGTCCTAGGGTCATGACTCTGCAACATCATCAGCTCCACTTCATTCCGAGTGGCTCGCAGTTGAAAATCATTCTCTTCTGGACTGAAGATCTGCTGAGCTGCCTGCCCTTTGCAGCTAACAGCAGCTGCCCTCAGACTCCTAGATGTTGGATCTCAGGCTTTTGAAGTCCTGAGGGTGAAGGTGCAAGGAATGGGCATCAGGGAAAGAGAGTGCCGGGCTGTGAATGAGAGTTTAAAAAGAATCCGAAGGCAGGAATCCTAGGAGAGGACGCTGTCTGGCTGAGACACACAGTCAGCATCAGTAGAAAGGCTATGGGCTCTCAGGTTTAAGACCTGGAACGGATTCAAATCACCCCTTTTAGATCTGACCTCCTTTCCTGTGTGAGTGAGACAGCAGAGAGGAGAGGGAGCCATGAATCTTGGATCCAGTCCCTGCATTGCTGATGCACAGCTTGGCCTAACGTCCCTTGTTGCTTTTGCCACTTCATGTGTGGAATGGAGGGTTATTAAAAGCATCAGAATAATTTCAAGTAAAAAAAAATAAAAAAATTACTGTTTTTAAGAGCTTTGTCATAGCATCTCTGGAGTTCTGGCTCAGACCACCACAGACCATAGGCAGGAAGCTCTGAACAGCCTTTAGATATTGAATTACTGTTCAGAACTGGATCAAATTCCTGAATTGCAACCATTGGCCAAAAAAGAAGCCTCTGTACAACAGAGGACACCCACAGAGATGGTGCAAACACCATCAATGCTCAGGCTGGGCTTAACCCTGCTTCATTTCCTCCCACAAAATAACACCCTTGATCCCACCATCGATTTCAGTGACGTTGCTTCCCCACATGGAGCAGCCAAGCTCTGAAGGACAACATGATCCACCGCCTTGTCCCTAACAGAAGTCTCTGTATTGCTTGGCTTTGGAATGAGGTTGGGCTGGGAGGTATCAGCCAGCCCATCCCTTTCACTTGAGGACAGCACTAGAATCACATCTGGATGGTAATACCCAGTAAGCTGTTTGGGGGTGATATGAATCGAAGCCCTGAAAGTGGGATTACATTTCATTAATTGTGGCTGACAGATGAAAGTATTGATCCTTGACTGAAAGGCTCAGGATAGGCCATGGGGATAATTCTTACAGGGCACCCTGTGTTAGGGTGATATTTTTGAATTTCTAGTGGTGTGGGAGGGAAGGAGGGAGGAAATACATGAATAATTGCAGCTAATTAGAACTTGTGCATGCATCCCAAATTGATGTGTTTGAATAATCAACCACCACCACCAGCCTGATCCAAAAGTAAAAGGAAACAACAGCCCCGAGAGATCAAGATTGATCCCATAAATTCTTCAGTCCCACATCGGGGACAAATGTTTTGTGGTACCAAGGCCCTAAATACAGAAGGGGAAATGGTCAAGATTATCGCGTGGAACAGCTTTTGCTGAAGATGTACGATAAATAAAAGGGGCTGAGCGAAGCTGGAGGATGGAGAGAGTGCGGGACAGTGGGTGATGCTCCTGTTTTAATCTTCCTCCTATCCACTGGGGACACGTTGGATCCCGGCAGCCTGCCCTCCACGGCCTGCCCGGCTGGGCCATCAAGCTAAGGAGGTGCAGGGTGGCTGCAGGGGGACCAACCACACAACTGCTGTCACCGCAGGGGTAATAAAAGGTGTCTTAGCGAGCAGCGAGGGCAGCTGGAGGCGAAGCTGCAGCTTAGCAATCTGTGCACTCGCCGCAACTGAGCCACCGCTCCCGGTCCACGGGATCCCCGTAATCTCCCAAGGCAGACCTCCTGTTACAGAGGCTCTCATCACCAACGCAGCAGGGGCAGCTCAGCAGAGAGAGGGAATGATCTAGCAGGGGGTTAATAAAAGGCCTGATGCCGAACAAAAAAAGCCTGTTAGTCGCCCCTAAGATGTGTTCTCCACCCCTTCCAACACCCCCCCAGGAAATTAAAAACTGGAGCCTGTGGTGTACACTGTGTTCTCAGCAGGACTGGGCAGGGCAACGAGATGTGGAAGGGCACTTCTCAGCGTCATCGAATGATAGGACAAGGGGCAGCAAGTGCAGACTGGAACATAGGAGGTTCCACATAAATATGAGAAAAAAACAATTTCATGGTGAGGGTAACAGAACACTGGAATGGGCTTCCCAGAGAGTTTGTGGGGGTCTCCTTCTCTGGAGGTATTCAAAACCTACCTGGATGCATTCCTGTGTGACCTCATCTACGTGATCCTGCTCTGGCAGGGGAATTGGACCAGATGAGCTTTTGAGGTCCCTTCTAATCCCTAACATTCTGTGATTCCGTGGCAAGAGGACAAGGGAAAGTTGGAAGGCAAATGATCAAATGATCATCTCACCTGTTGTTTCTGATGCAATATATCAAGTGCTGTTCTTCTAAAGGACCAGGTTACGTGGTCTCTCCAGAGCTCATGAGACCAAGACACATTTATGTGTGCCGTTGCCAGCAGCTCCTCTTGGAGAGTGTCCACTAGCTTCTGCCAGGCTAGAGGGCCAGGCTGCTCTGCCTGACACCGCTGCCAAAGTCCTTGCTAGCATGTTTCCATGGAAATGGAAAGAGAAGAAATGCCTGTGATACAATACACCTTTTCCAATGTAGATTTGGACCATTTCTAACGTCCCTTCCTTCTGACAACTGTCAGGACTGGGTATTTTGCAGGCGGAACTGAAACAGAACAAGAAGGGGGGAATATTGTCTTGATTATATGAAAGAAAATGCACCAGCCTTTCTGGTGAGCAGCAGCTGAACTCCAAAGCATGTTAATCCACCAAAACCACCCTCCAAGGCAAAGAGACCTTCACACTAAATATCCTGGGTAATTCACATCCTCCTTGTTTTTCACAAGTGGACAGTGACAAGCTGTTCCCTTCTCTCTTCAGGCTGTTTTGCAACAAGTTTTTCCCCCTCCAAAGGAACTAAATGTCTCGGCTTGGAGGTGAATCCCCCGGCGCCTGTTTCCTGCCTGTTATTGTCTGCTTTGCTTGGTGCATTGTCTGCGGCCCGGGAAGGCAGCTCGGCAGGAGCTGCCAGCCTGCGCAGCGCGGGCCCGCAGCGCCCTCTCCTGCGGGCCAGCCAGGCTCCGACCGCTGGGTGCCGGATGAGGCCCGATGTGCCACCGCGAGCACTGGGGCACCTACGGCCCGGTCACCCCGCTTCCTTTCGGGGTCCCCCTGTACTAAGAAGCTGGAATACCTCAACACTCTGTTCTTGTGCCACCACGGCAGAGGATTGGTAAAGCCTCTCTCAGCAGCTGACTCCTGGCTGATGCTGCCCTGGGCATCTCTGTGCCCACACCGCAGCCCAACCTGCCCTGGGACCTCACCCCTCAACCCGTCGGTGCAGGAGCTTTAGGGGAAGAAAAGGACAAGCTGCTGCTCCGGGTGCTGGGAGCCAAGGATATGAATATAGGAACTTCATGAATACAGACATTGCACAGATAGAATCTTTGCATCCATCCAAAAAGTGGAAACATCTCTGCCCTGCCCCATTGCAAGGGACAGCAGGAGGTCCTAGCATCAGAGCCAGACCCAGCTACCCCCAGAGGACATTCAGCACCATACTACAGCTGCTGGAGTAAAGTCAGCAAAAGAAATTACAAATTAAAGAAAAGGGGATTTTGATCGAACCAAACATTTTCTTTGCCCCAAAGGAAAATAAGAAGCCCTGCACTCCCTATGAGTGAGAAGCAGCAGCACTGTGCTGTGGGCACTCACAGCGTCTGGTCCGATGTGCTCTCAGGCCCTACCCTGTCTCATGCACCATGCACCTGCTGCTGGAAATTATTTTTTTTTTTTAATATACCTTCTTGCCACATTCACCTTATATAGCAAAAAAACCCATCACATCTTTTACATCACATTACGTGTTCTTACAGCTCTGTCCTGTGGCATTCCCAGCACAGCTGAGCCACCCCCTGCACCACTGGCCATATTCTGTACACAGCACCTGAGCTCAAGTGATTTGGCACCAAAGGGATTTTTCTCCTGGCTTGGGAAGACTGTTCCTTCCCTCCCTGCCCTTGTGAAATTGCACATGCCGTGTGGGAGGCTGGATGTGGGTGAGTGCAAGTCAGACTTGTAATGACAGGAGGTTGGCTTCTGCTGAGTTGTAATCATAAAATCATAGAATTATTTCGGTTGGAAAACAGCTTTGAAATCATCAAGTCAAGCCAGTAACCCGAAACTGCCAGGTCACCACTACACCATTTCCCTCAGCACCACATCTCCACAGCTTGGAAACCTTCCAGGGATGGGGATTCCACCAGGCCAGGCCTTGACAACCCTTGCAGGGAAAAAACTGTTCCTCAGGTCCAACCTAAACCTCCCCTGGTGCAACTTGAGGCTGCTTCCTCTTGTCCTGGTGCAACTTGAGGCTGTTTCCTCTTGTCCTGGTGCTTGTCCCCTGGGAGAGAGACCAACCCCACCTGGCTGCAGCCTCCTGTCAGGGAGTTGTGGAGAGTAAGAAGGTCTCCCCTGAGCCTCCTTTTCTCCAGGCTCTTGTTCACAACCCCAGGTCCCTCAGCTGCTCCTCACCAGACTTGTGCTCTGGACCCTTCACCAGCTCCATTGCCCTTCTCTGGCCATGCTCCAGCCCCTCAATGTCCTTCTGGGAATGAGAGGCCCAAACTTAAACCAGGATTTGATGGTTGGCCTCTCCAGGGCCCAGCCCAAGGGGACAATCCAGCCCTAGTCCTGCTGGCCACACTAATGCTGCTACAGGCCAGGATGCTGGTGGCCTTATTGGACACTTAGTCACACACTGGCTCATCTTCAGTTGGCTGTTGCAGCTAATTAGAACTTGCGCATGCATCCCAAATTGATTTGTTTGAATAATTAACCCCCACAGGTCCTTTTCCACCGGCAGTTCCCAGCTGCTCTGCCCCAGCCTGGAGTGTTGCAGGGGGTTGTTGTGACCCAAGGGCAGGACCCAGCACTTGGTTTTGCTGAACCTCAGCCCATCTGCATTGGCCCATGGATCCAGCCTGCCCAGATGCCTCTGTAGAGCCTCCTGACCCTCCAGCAGATCAATACTTCTGCCCAACTTGGCATCATCTGCAAACTTACTGAGGGTGGCTGCAACATGGTTCCACACTCTAGGCCTACATTCCTCCTGCCTTCTGGTGAGCAAGCCCCAAGAGATTGTGTAGTTCACCATTCTCCAAGTGTCATTCATCTTCCAGTTGCAGTGAGTGGATATATTTGTGCTTTCAGTGAAATCTATGGTTCTCTACTGCTAGGCTCCATAAGCAAGAATTTATCTACTCAACAGATTCTGCTGACTTCCAAGGGCACGATTTATCTACAAAAAAAACCAGTCTAACACTGACAGGATCTCCTTGTGGTAGCTCCACGTGGTCTTTTGTGTGTTGGTGACAGGTGGTTTTGTTTTTTCTTAGCACTCTTCCTCTTTGTCTTGGTTCCTCCACCACTGCTGAGTGGGGTAACATTGAAAGTATCACCTTTGGGACAAAAAAGTGAATAAATTCCCTTTTAGGTGGTCTAGGCTGAGGAACAGGTCAAGTCCATATAGCCCAAAGGAGACACAGGCAAGGTGTATATGTCCCTAACTCTAGGGCTGCCATGTCCACCTGTGATAGTCCCAAAGCCTCCCCTGTATTTGCCTTATCTCCTGCAGCTATGTTTAAGAGAGCAGTGGTCATCCCAGCTGCTGGCCTGTCCCTAGCATGGCACTAACTTCAGCAGGATGACAGTGACACTGTCTTGCCAGAGCTGAAGCATCACCAGTACACCCACATACTCAGTCACTTTGATCTGGACAGGCTTCAAAACCATCTCTCCTGCCCCTGCCCACATCCCCCCTCCCGAGCACAGAGATAATATTCAATCAAAGTAGTGAATCCCAGTAATGTGAGCCAAAGGTATTTTGGAAGCACCAACAGTAGCATTTTACAACTGCTACTGGTTGTAAATCATGGTGGATTTGATCTCCTCCTTCTGAGAAGACCTTCCGTCCTTGAAATACAGTCTGAACTTTTGACAGGGGATGACAATTGCTAAACATCCCTGTGCTAATTAGAGGTATCTTTCCTGTTTGTGTCACCACTATCATCAGAGCAAAGTCAGCACTCTCTTGGCACTCCATTTATTGGCAACAGATGACGCCTCACCTCTCTGTGTACAGCTGAGGGAGGAGACCTGCTGCAGGCCAGGTGCATCCCACTCATGGAAGTGTCTCTGCAACTGTTGTGTCTTAGGGCTAAGTAAAGGTCTGCACATATTGGAAAGGAATACAGAGTTGACGTGTCCTCGCCTGAGCTCTCTTGCCTGTTACTCATGATCAGCACGGGGCTCACAACCGTTACTCGCTGCCCTGCCAAGCAAAAGTTGAAGGCTGATGGAAATCTGACAGTCCATGGTTAAGCCACACTAGAGTGCCAGCTGGGAAGTGGGTGGAAACAAATCTTTTGTCAAATAGTTAAAACTCCATTATCTCCAAATTAATTGAATCACAAAGAACATCCCCCTTCATGGATTTCACAGCTGAAAACAAAGCTGGTCTCGCCTCCCCCTGTATTATCTGTCAGTCGTACCGCAAAGAAAAGAGCTCGTTCAGTTTTTACTCATGCCATCAAATCACAGTGGAAAACAGGAAAGCCCCTGCCTTGACTTTCAAGTCACCTGAGGCTCTGTGCTGCCCCACATCTATTTTCTATACCCAAACAGCTGGTTCTGCCTTTTGCCTGGAGCTGATCAGTAAGGACCATACCCCCAGCAGTTCAGGGAGCAGGCAGAAGCCCCACCACAGGCTCACGTGCCCAGCAGTGAAAGCACAGTCCAGTTCTATTTTCAGAGCGAATCTACCTCAGTTTGTGTTAAATGCCAGGTATCTGATATCTTGGCCATGGTGGCAACTCACAGATCACATTTGGTTTCCCATGGCCAAGATCCAAGCAGTGACAGGTGGCTGGACAGGTGCCTGGCTGAAAGCTTGAGAGCCTCACAGCAAGGAGCAGCTCAGCACCTGTGTCTCCCGCCGAACTCGACCGAGACAGTATCACACACACTGCCACTGAAACCCCAGCTGTCCTCAGGCTCCTGCTCCTCATCTGGTAGCACAGCATTAGGCAGGCTTGTCTACTTTGATAATCTGGTCATCGGGTGCTTGCTGTGCTCTTTCCCAGCTGACCAGCCTGTGCAGCCGCCCAGACCTATCTCTCTCATCTTCAGCTGCCATATAAGTGCTAAATAGGTAGCAGTCTCCAAAGAGTTATCAGCTCCTTTCCCATAAGGGAGATCCATTTAGGAAGGGTTTCCTCACACACATCTCTATTTGGCACCTCAGGACTTCACTTGAAGAACAAACCACACTCAGGAACACCTCAGCTCTCAAAGCAGAACCAGAGACAGTCAGGGCCCATCAGACTACAGACCCACGCAGCCCGTTATCTCATCTCTGACAGCAGTGAAGAAGGTGATGGCTGGGAAAGGGAGAACAAGCCACCACTCGCTGGGCACCCTCTAGACACAGAGGACTTCACAGCCCTCTGTGGCATGCTCTCAATGCTCCTAGAACATCTCTGCTCAGGGCTGAAGGGTTCCTGTTTGTTCAACTTCTACTATTGTCTTCTACTTGGGTGGTGAGAAGCCGGACATGATCCAGCATCATGTGCTCACAGCCCAGAAGACAATGACACCCTGGGCTGCATCCTCAGCAGTGCAGGCAGCAGGCTGAGGGAGGGGATCCTGCCTCTCTGCTCTACTCTGGGGAGACCTCCCCCTGATGTTCTAGGTCCAGCTCTGGAGTCCTCAGCACAGGAGAGACAGGGACCTATTGGAGCAGGGCCAGAGGAGGCCACAGCAATGATGGGAGGGCTGGAACCCCTCTGCTGGGAGGCCAGGCTGAGAGAG
>JANHFX010019156.1:0-15101 GCA_027560015.1 Chloroceryle amazona | reverse complement strand
CCCACACTGCTGGGGGTGCAGCCCAGGGTGCCACTGGCTGCTGGGCTCAGCAGGTACTGGCTCAACTCCAGCTCCTCACCCCCAGCACTCCAAAGTCCTCCTCAGGGCTGCTCTCCATCCTTTCACCTCCAGCCTGTGCTGATACCAGGGGTTGCTCTGGCCCAGGGGCAGGACCCTGCACTTGGCCTTGTTGAACCTCATGAGGTTCACACAGACCCACTTCCTTAGCTTATTCATCTCCCTCTGGATGGATCCCCTCCCTCAGGTATGTGAACTGCCCCCCTCAGTTTGTTGTCACCAGCAAATGAGCTGAGGGTGCCCTTGATCTCACTGTATCATTGATGAAGATACTGAACAGCACTGGCTCTACTGACAGGGCTTGCTCCTGACCCTGCCTCTCACCAACAGGAGCCCAAGGGCCACCATCCCCACAGATGTGGCTCCTGCACCACCAGCTGCTCCTGCCATTGCTCCATATCCTCTCTCCACAGGGTACCTGGCCTTTGCCCGTGGGTGCTGGCAGTGAGTGGATGCCACTGGCTCTCTTACCTGTTTTGTAGTAGCCAGGCAGGACGAGGCTGACTTTGATGCCCCAGGGCTGGAGCTCGCTGCGGAAGGTGTCCATGAGCAGGCTGAGCGCTGCTTTCGAGGCCCCATAGGCTGCCAGGCAGGGGAAGGGCAGGTCACCTGGCAGGAGCAAAAGGGTGAGTGGGTTTGGGCAGCTGTCTGCATGGGCATGGGGTGGGCAGGAACCAAGGGGGGCTCACGCTGGGTTGTGCAAGGAAAGGGCTTCAGTTTTTGTTCTGTTGAGAGCACTCTCCAGACAGCAATTTCTCTGGGCAAGCAGAGGAAGCTGGTTTTCCTTCCCTGGCCAGACAAAGCGTGGGGTTGTCCTTCCCAATGGAGACACATACTGGCAGGGCTGGGGTTGCCCACATTGCCTGCCACCAGTCTGCCTGTGCCCAGCATGCACATGGCTGCCCAGGAGCTCAGCGATGGTGCTGGTTCATCCCCGTGTGCCCAGTGCCACTCTGATTCCACTGGCTGGGGAAGGGGAGGTGCTCAACCTGCACGTGGGCTGGGGGTGCCAGCGGTTTGCTCACCTGCAGGACTGCTCACGGTGACAATGCGGCCTCCAGCAGAGCGGAGCAGGGGCAGCAGCCCCTTGGTGAGCTCCAGCGAGCCAAAGAAGTTCACCTCCATGCAGGTGCGGAACTTGCCCAGCGGTGATAGCTCAGCATCAGCGATGGTGTCATTGAAGCCAGCGTTGTTCACCAGGCCCCAGAGCCCTGTGGGGTTGGGATGCTCAAAGAGGTGACACAAATAGGGGAACCCCTCACCCTGAGGACCCCAGCTGCTCTCTGGCTCATAGGGGAATAGTGAGGTGCCCCAGGACAAGCCCCATTAACAGAGGTTGTTGGCCTGAGCGCCCACAGTGAGGGGCACACAGAGTCTTGGAACTGCCATGCTGGCTGCAAGCTGAGGTGCTGGGGAGCTGTGGGGGATCCCTGAGGGATGCAGAGGGCTCCTACCGGTGCTGTTGGTGTGGACCTGGATATGCTGCAGGACACGCTGGATGTCCTCTGGCTTGGTCAGGTCCATCTGCAGCAGTGTCAGCTTTGGCGAGCAGCTCCTGCGCAGCTCCTGGGCACCGGGGCCCTGTGGGTCCAGCACGCTGGCGAACACCCGAAAGCCCATGGCATCCAAGTGCCGTGCTGTCGCCTGCCCGAAGCCCGAGTCACAGCCTGCCAGAGCCAAGAGGAGACCTGCAGTGGCTAGTGACAGCTGCTGGCCAACTGTCCCCAGCTCCCCGGGACCCTCTAGCTCTGCCTCTCCATCCTCAGGCACCACACTGGCATCAGTACCCACCTCAAGACCACCCTGGTTCATCACCCTGCTCCTGACCCGTCAGGACGTTCCCTTGCTGTGGGGCATTTGCAGGTCACGGAGGTGCTGTTTTCTCTCTATCACACCCACAGGAGGATGAAAACACTCCCTTATCTGCAACCCCATCACAAGGAGCGCCTCTCTCATGCGAGGTGCAGGTAAAACCACAGCCACCACAAGGCACTGGGACAGCCCAGAGCCCTGCAGTGCCATCAACCCTCCCAAAACAGCTTCCAAAACCTCCACTGGGCATCGTTCAGAGCTGGCACAAAGCTCTGTTGGGTGAATACTGCCTTTCCCTGAATGTTTTTCACCTCCTAGAAATGGTGGCCGAGAGGCACAGCAGTGTCCCAAAGGGATGCAAAAATGGGAGAGGAAAAAAAAAAAGGGGGGATCCCAGTCTGCTCCTGCCCTCCTGTACCCTTCAAGGCAGCATCCAGCCAGGATGTTCCACACTGGAGAGTGCTGGGTGCTGCCAAGCACAGTCCCAGCCTCACTTCCTCCATCTCAGCTCTAGCAGGGGCACCTCAGGTGACACTGTCACCCACAGAGCCATTGCTAGGGTGGCAGGGGGACAACTCGGGCAGGAGCTGAATATCACGGGGCAGCAGTGGGGCGGGTGGCTGGGGTGGAGCGACCGGGATGCAAACAAACAGCAGCAGCAAGGTACAGCCTGTTCCCGGGGCCGATGGCAGTGCTGATAGCTCCGAGGGAGCCTCTGCCACTGCTGCTGCCCAGTCACATTAACCATTAACTGGGGAGCTGTGCAGCAGCAGCCCCATGGCCCCTGCACCCTCCTGCCTGACACCCTTGGGTGGTCCTTAGGACAGCACCTGAAACCACCCCAGGATGGACACAACAGGGGCCCTGGGTGCTGCCACCCACTCCATGGGACTCCTGAGAGCCTGGACCCCTCCCACCACCCTTCCAGTCAGCCCCAGAGTGGGCACAGGGACGAGCTGCCCCCTCAGCTCCCCGCTCCCACACTCCCAGGCTGGGATCAAGGTGCTGCCGCCTCCCGCTGTCAGGACGCTAGCGGGTGGGTCCCCGGCTCAGCTTTATTGCTGTGCCAGAAACCTGTAAGAAAGGCCCTGGCCAGAGGCCAGAGTGATAACACACCCCAGATCCAGGTGCTCAGCTGGCAGGAGGGAGCTGCAGGTCCCCCCCTTTCCCACCCAGCACAGGCGTGTGCCAGGCTGACTCAGCACCATCACCCCCGGCATCGCCCCTGGTGCCGCAGGGGATGCCAAAAGTGCCACAGGCTGCCAGCACGGGACATTGGCCTCTGCCCTCCCCAGGAACGGGTCTTGCTGCCGGCAGGCAGACAGATAAGGTGCAATTTTTGCCTTCCCCAGCAGGACAGGAGAAAACTGCAATAAAGATAAGCTTTAAAAAATAAAAGTGCTCACGGCAATGGCCTCACCACGCTGCAGCCAGCACCCTGCCCACCACCACCGGCACACAGTTACCTGCACTGCTCCTGCCCCAGCTGACACGAAAAGCTTCCAGTCCAAACACGAAGCTCCCTGTCACCTTCTGAGCCACAAAACACTGGGAAATATCCCCCAAACCCGAGAGAAACAGGTTTGCTGGTTTGTTTGGCGCAAGCCTGGCAAGGAGGGAGCAAACACGGCTGCGTGGCAGCTGAGCCAGGCAGGGTTTGTTTTGCCTTAGAGGAGCGGGGCAGTTGGAGGGTTTGTTTCGGAAGTTTTAATTTATTCACACACACACAAAAAAAAAAACCAACAACCCTCCTGGGAGGCTGGCGGGAGGCCCAGGGCCAGGAGGGTGAGGATGCTCTGGTGTTATTTAAGGTCTCCAGCACTGCTCAGCTTCTCGTCTGCTGCGCTCAGGCACGGCCAAGAGCACAGGGAGGGACAATTAAACCCCCAAGACGATAACACGTGGCCTCAAAGCATGGCAGCTTGCCCAAGGCCAAGCTCACTCCCTGTGGCTACCAGCACATGAGCCGCCGGCCACACTGCCGCTGGCTTGGCCTCACTGGGAATGCTGGAGCCGGCCAGTCTGCATGGCCCCGGCAAGGCTGGCGCTGAGCTCGCCGCCCTCCAAGGATGCTGCATCACGAGGAGATGTCAGCATCAGCTCCCCCTGCCCTGGTGCTCTGCTTGCCAACTGGTTTTGCATCCGTGCCGGCAGGAAGGACCTCGGGTGGACGAGAGACAGAAGCAGCTGTGTAGGGAGCACAGTAGAGAAGGGCAGGCAGTTTGAAGCCCCCATCACATCCTGCCCCCCTCACAGCCCCCCCCAGCCCAGGAACCAGAGGTTTTTGCTGCAGCAGGAGCAGAGCCCAAATCCGGGTTGCAGAATCCAGCAGAGCTGCTCAGGTTTGGCAAGTGGGAGCAAACACCCACTCCAGGGGCTGGCTGCAATTCCTCAGGGATTTTGCTGAAGCTCCAGCTGCTGCCATGGCTCCCCCAGGAGTGGGGCACACCAGCCTCTGCTAGGATTTTGGCACAACAAACACAGGCTTTACCTGTCTTGAGCAATCAGACAGGTTTGGCCTCTGACATTGCTGTTGGAGCGCCTTCCTACCTGCTCCAGGAGGATGAAGAGAGCTGACCACGTGGCATTGCATGCCCACCACCCAGAGAAGCCCCTTGCTGGTGAAAGCAGAGCCAGCAGAGCGGCTGAGCTGTGCCAGCTCAGCAGCTGCCTGGCCGTGCCAGGAGTGAGCACCACCTGAGCTTCCTCACTGCTGGGAACCAGGCTGGGCTGGCTCATGTGCAGCCAGCTGAAGCCACAGTCCTGGTTTGGTGTGAGCACATTTCGCCTGGGTGAGTCAGGCACCATACAGTACTGGCTTTTTGTTGTCTCAGGTATTTGCAGGTATCCTGCACCCAGCACCAGGGCTGCCGTGCATGGGCACATGCTCAAAATCACTGCCACAGTTTGCTGAGCAGAGCCAGGAGGGGTGATAACACAGCTACCACTTGGGACATGCAAAACCACAACTGTCCCCTGCCCCTGCGTCCTCATCCCTGAATCATGGGACTTACAGTCTCATCCCCAAACCACAAGCTGTGCAGCCTCACCCCTGAGATGCAAGCTGTGCAGCTTCAGCCTCAAGCCATGAGCTGTTCACCCTCAGCCCTGAGCCACAAGCATAACATCCTCATCCTCAAGCCATCCTCATCCCTGAGCCATAAGGTATGCACCCTCACCCCGGAGCCATGCACAGTGTGGGAGGACCAACACAGACTGGCAGAACCTCAGCAGTCAGAAGAAACTGAACCCAGCTGAAGAAGTCCCAAAGCTGCCCAGAGCCTGGTGGGCACTTGCATGCAGAAGCAGCTCACTTCATGCCACCCCAGCCTGGGACTCCAGCATAGAAGCTGGAGAGGGGATGCCCCAGGACTGAACATCCCTCCAATGGACCAGCTCCCCTGGGTCAGCCCTGGCAGTGTGGGCAACCCCAGAGGCACCTAGGGTAGCTGCAGGGCATCCCTGAAGGATGCTCCATAATGCCCAAGGCAGGTGGGTGCCTATCAGCTGGGTCAGACCCTCACAGCATCATCCCTCCCTCTCCAGCTCTGTCACCACTCCATAAATCCTAGGATATCAATTCCACCCCCCACACACAGAGCCTGTGGGCTCTGTATCCCACCACCCTGCCCAAGACACCTTACCAGATGTCACCACCATCGCCAGCCCTGGGACAGGGCAGGGCTCCAGGACAGGGCCAGCCAGAGGGGAGCCGAAGCCGAGAGGATTAACACACCGAGTTGCTTGTTTCCATAGGCTCAGGCTCAAATCCTGCCAGGGATGCCAAGCTAAACACGGCTGACATTTTGCTCGGAGGTGTTGCCTTCTGGCCCCATCAGGATTCACTGCTGCCGCCATAGATGCAGCTCCTCCAGGCACAGACAGGGTTGAGTGCAGCTGCACCACGGGGAAACTCAGCCGGGCACTCAGCAAGGACCAATTCTGGCTTGGCTGCTTGGGGACAATCATCCCAGCTCCATCCTTAGAGCACCATGGGGACCCCATGGAGGAGGAATCCCAGAGCAAGGCGGCATCAGAGGGGATGGGGCACCCCAAAAAGGACTCAGGGAGGGCATCCCTTCATGGGGCAGGTCTGGACAGGACAAAGCACCCAACAAAAGCCTGCGTGGGCAGGGCTGGGCACTGTGGCAAACACCTCCCAGATGCCACACACGTTTGGAGCAAACAAGGAATGATAAAGGGGTGATGTCAGCCCTGGGTGACAGGGAACAAATTCTTGGCAGGGTGCTGGGGAGGGAGGGGATGGCAGGCGCACCTGTGCCCATGGCAGCTGGTCCACCATGGCTGCCCTGCCAGCCATCACCCAGCTGCCAACCCAGCAGTACTGCTGGGGGAATAGAGCTGGGCAGGGGCACTGACAGCCCCCTCCCAACCTCAATGCAGGCAGTAGCATCACCATCAACAGGAAAACTCACCCCAGTTGGTGGCTCGTGTGTCAGTGTGCCACGCTGGACCCCAATCCCCATGGAGACCCCACACATAGAGCAGCCCCTGTGCCCAGGTGCTGTTGGATGGGGCTGTGGTGGCAGGAGATCATAGCAGCCCTACTGATGCAAATGCTGCTCCTCAGCACCTGGTTTCAAGAAGCCATGAGCTTAATTTAATTAAACACAGGGAGGTGCCTTCAAGGATGACCCAAATCCCATCCCCAAATCCTCAGCAAAGGGACAAGGCACAAGCCCCATGCACTCCTCAAGGAGCCCGGGTGGGCATTCCTGGCAAAGAATTATCCTTTCCTGGACAGAACCTGAGCCAAGGGGAGCACACTCTGTCCCACCTCCTCACTCCCTGGGGACCCCCCCCACCCAGCACAGCCAGTACCAGCAGCCACAGGGAGATTACCAGCCCCAGGGTGCTGACAGCTCCCACAGCCCAGGATGAAGGGCCACTTCCCTCCAGTAGGTCAAATGGGTTGGGGCCAGCCCATCCCCCAGGGACACCCCAAGGCCTATGGCTCAGGACAGGTGCCAGGCAGGACCCCCCAACTCAAGCCCCTCAAGGAGGACCCTGGATCACAGCAGAAGACAGAGCTGGGGATGCCAATCACTGTGGGGGGGCACAGGGGTGCCCTGACCCCCTCCTGTGCCAGGGACAAGGGCCAGATGGGATGAATTACAAGGGATTAGCTGAGTGTTTCTGAAGCCTCACACACCATCACCTCCACTCAGGAATAATCATTCACTTCACAGACCCAAGGGCGGGGGGGGGGGGAGAATCTGTTTTTCTGCCTAGACAACCTGAAGCAGCCAGGCAGAGATGACAAGGACCCCCAAGGCCAGGGGCGATGGGTCCACAGCTCAAATTAAAACTCATTTCTCATGATCAGGTGCTAGCTCTGGTGCATCTGTGTCAGGGACCCAACAGCACTAGAGCAGCCATGAGACAAATCAGTGTTGGGAGCCACAGCCAGCGCCAGCACTAAAAGCCATCCAGACACCTTATGCCCTACCACCCCTAAAGCTGTAGGCAGCAGATGCTGCTTGCAACCGCCAGGGCTAACAAAGCCAGCAGCTCCTTACATGCAGCCAGGATAGCAATGAACCCAACTGGGACAGAAAGGAGCCCAGCCACCTTCCCCTGCACCAAGCCAGTGCCTCGTGAGACACTCAAGGAGGTCAGGATCCATTCATGAGCTTACAGGTAGCCCTGGTGCAGGCTTTAAGTTTTGTGAAGGCAGCTTAGCATCCAGACCTGCTAAGCTCAGCCTAAGGATTTACAACAGCAGGGTGAGCAAATGCAGAAGCAATGGAGGCTTCCTCAGATGCAGGAGCCCAGGACATAACCCAGCCCTAGCATGGCAGTGATGCTGCTGTCGGTGAGGACCAAGCCAGGGCTCACCAAGAGGCGGGGCAGAGGAAGTGCCCCTCCTCCCAGCAACGCTTCAAGGTTTCGCAGAAAAAAGGGTGCAGGGAATTTCCTAGAAGCAGCCACTCGCCGCATCCCGGGGCTGGACGGCATCTTCCAGGGGCTGCTGTCTCCACCAAGGGGAGATCTTCTCCCCAGAAAGAGCAGATGGACTCCGGTAGTCAAGGGTTTGAGCCTCCAATGGGAAGGCATGATCAGGAGAAGACAGCAGTACAGACATAGTCTGGGACAGGGCACAGCCTGTATGCCAGAGCTAATCTGGGATAGATGGATGTTCCCCAGAGAAGAGAAAGTTGTGAATAGCTGTGTCGATAACCGGGTTAATCATCACCTTCAGAGGGAACACGGCGAGCCAGGAACATGGAGCCAGCAAGCTGCAAAAGCCATCCATCAGCAAGAGCTGTCGCTGGGAAGGACACACAGGGCCCAGAGACAGCTCAACCAGACTGGTGCCAGTAGCATGCTCACCCAGGCTCTTGAAGATGGAAAGGCTGGCTGGGAGCTGGGAAGTCAGAAAGCTCCACCAGCCATGATCAGGATGTGGCACTGAAGATGCTCCTTGGGAACAAGGTGGTGGCAGCAAAGCTATGGCTGGGGCACCTGCTGGGGGCATCCCTGGGCTCCAAAAGAACTCTCCAGGGACTCTCAGGAGGTTGGAGAAACACCAACCACATCCATTTCTCACATGTGATAACACATCAGGGCCCAGGAGCTCACACAGAAAGACAGATGCCTAAGGTCTGCTACAGGTAGGGTTAAGCCATCTACAAACTGCAGAAAGGAAGATCAGCTCTTCTGTATGGACCACCATAAATCATCACCACCTCAGGACATCTTAGGGATGGTATTTCTAACCAGGACAGCAAAGCACCACAGTACCAGGAGAATCTATGTACCCCCATGGCCATCTGAAGCACACCAGCCCCTTCTGTACCTGATTTAAGTTGTCTGCTCTTCATCCTCCACCTGCAGCTCCTACCAACTCAGAGTTTGAATATCACAAGAGTATTTGGGGGCATTTTCCCCAAAATACATGAAGGTGTCCCTCCAGGCTGATGTGCTTGGATGTAGTCATGCTGACCCAGGCCAAAAGGCGATTCACAAGGCAGCAACCCCACATGCCCTTTGGCCTGGGACAACACAGGCAGAGCCCAGTACACCAGCTGAAGGGGTGACAGAAGTCACCACAGGATGGTTGCATACCCAAGGTTAGAGCTTGTCCCCACCTGCTATGTGGGACCCTGGAGAGGAGCAACTACCGTTGTTCATGGTGCCTTTGGACACAGTCATGAGAAGCAGATGTGTGTGGTGTGATGGTTATGCCAGATTTAAGAATGAACGCTGGAGGGGAGAAAAAGGGTAGGGATGGATCACACATCTGCTCAAGGGTATGTCCAGTGGAAGCTGAGAGACCCAGCATGAGAAGATCACCACCAGAATAAACAGAAAAAGACTTTAAAAAGGCCAGACATTCAAAGCAGCCACAGAAGACATCAGGGCAGGTACCTCCTCCAGGATCTCAGCTCCCCATCCCATCCCTGCCTGGGGAGCACCCACCATCTGGCTCAACCACCCAGGAAGAGGCTGCACCACCACAAAGCCTGTAAAGCTGAAAACTGCTTTTCAAGATTACAGCCTTAGAGCCCCACAAATCCCAGGACAGCACCATGTGCGATGGGGCAGCCAGCTCCCAATGGGGAAGCTGATAAAGCTCAGGGGCTGGCAGCTCTCCAGGGGAGAAGGAAGGAGAAGTGATATGTTGCATGTGGAAGTACATGCAGAAGAGGGATCAGAGATGGTGGATGTACTGTAGCAGCCAGGGGGAACTGGAGAAGGCGGTAACAGACACATGCTGGGCAAGGTTAAAAATAAACAGTTTCAGACTATACCTATAGCAACACACTTGAGAGCACAAGTGCAATGGTTTGTGACATTTTCCACCCCAGTGTCTCAGATCTGTCATCACAAGAGGGATGTCAGAAGGTGAAGAAAGCCCTGCACAGGTCAGCTGGGCAAGCAGAGGTTCCCCCAGCTGGGTATTTGGACCAGCACTGAAAGAAAACTACACAGAGACAGCAAACACTTGCCCAAGCTTGGTTCAGGCACCTTGAAGACCCCTCCCTGTTGAAGCCAAACCCTGTCTGGCCAGGTTCACCACCCCTGTGATACCAGTCATGAAAGCAGCACAGTTCTCCTATCACCAGCCCCTGGCTTGAGAAGAGCTGGACTCAGTGAGTAACACAATCCCGGACCTCATTAAAGAGGTGCTGCTCATTGGACTAGAGGGCAGCAGCTGCCGACACTTCTCTCCTCCCAAAGCATCCGCTCCCATCTGACAATCTAATTTCTGCAGGGAAGCCTCTGCTCTGTTGCTCTCATGTCCCCACGTAACCCCAAGCGTTCATCGAGCCAGCTTTGGGCTTCTCTACCAACTCTGCTCTCCCACGTCATGCAACTTCGAGGCGCTTTTCCTCCTAATTAGCTGTGCTCATCAGTTTTGGTTAACGGTGCTAAAACAAAGCACCCTGCCAGGGTTGTGCCACCAGCCGGCTTCACAAGAGCTTGTTCAGTAGATAAACGGGACAAAGCAGCGCACATGTATCTAAACATCTGCAGCGAGCAGGGGTAGGTGTCACTTTCTGCTGAAAGCTAGAGGGGGAGAGAAGAATCCTAAAGCTGTGGAGGGCTGCTGATGAACTGGGGGGAGAGCTTCAGCCCCATAAGGTGAAGCAGAAAGCACAGGTTTCCTGCTCTGCTCCCAGAAGCCACAGCCAAACCCATAACTAGAGTTAAATGTTGCTTGGTTGTTTTATTTTGGGGGGTTTTTGTTTTTTTCTTTAAATATGCAAGGGATTGCTTGTACACTGGGGTTGGAGTTTGGGTGTTTGGTTTTGGTCCTGTCCCCACCTCAGCTTGGAGGAGTAGTTGCCTCTGCTGTTAATTTTTAATAGATCCTGGAAAATTCAGAGCATTTCCAGGGAACAAGCTGATTTCCAGCCTGCACTTAGCCTGGAGAAGACCCTGGGCACCTCGGAGCTGGCTCACCAGCTCCAGAAGCTAAGCAGAAGCTGCCTTGAGAGAGCTAGGGTGTGTCCATCCCAGAGCCAGCAAGAAACACTCAAACTCTGGACCCTCAACATCTCTCAAAGACCCAGTTTAGCTGGAAAACAGATCTAAAAGATACCATGCAAGTCCAGATGGGAGTGATGCTGCTCTTTTACCAAGGAAAGTGATTTACCTTCACAGCAGAACAGTGAGAATCCAAACATCTGGATTGAATCACTACATACTTCCAGTCACCAGATGCTTCAACATCTGTTGAGTCCATGGGAAATGTTGAGGCTCCGCTTGACTATGATCAAGTTGCAAAAAAGTCTGTTAACCTTGAACAGGATCTGAAGCTGACCCATTTCAGATTGTTAATGGGGCATGTGATTGTAACAAAAGCCTCACCAGGAAAACTGTTTCCCCCACAGGAAGGAGAAGAGAATGTGGCAGGTTTGGGTCTTGGGCAGCCTGACCTGCCAAATGGTTTTGTTCAGAGATGATTTGTTGGGTCTGCAGGTGCCTCCTGGCTTTGTAGGCTACATCAAGGAGGAGCAAGGGTGCAGGAGACCAAAGTTACCTCCCCCAGGCAGCAGTCCTATGGCTTTGTCTTATTTCAGAGCTTTGTAATTCAGGTGAATCTGCAGTAAACTGGGCAACTGGCTACTGTCCGAAAACTCACCCTGAGCACTCGCAAGCAGAGCTACACAGCAGCAAGGGGCTCACAACTGCTCCAGCTGCACAGGGGAGCCCCAGGATGCTCACAGACACCCCTCCACCATCTCCAAATGCTAAAACCACTTGTGTTGGGCAGTTTCCATGGACTCACAGGTGTCCACTAGAAAACCACGGGGACCAAAGGATGAGCTAGGCTCGTGTCTAAACACGGATCAAAGCCAAACTGTGTGAAGTGCTCTCAGCCTGCATCTGGAGAGGCCAAGCCATAGCATCTCATCACTGCCCTCCAAGGCTGCTCTTGCAGGTGTTACCCTCACAAAGGCTACAGAGGCTGGAGCACTTCTTGTATTGATTCCCAACAGGAAGCAGATAAGGGATACAAGCAACACCCCCCACACATACCCACTCGCACAGGTCAGGGGGACCCCAACACGCCCCTGGATACTCAACAGTGCTGGCTTTGGATTTGGGAAATGGCACGCACAAACTAGCCCTTTGATGTTCAGAGGAAGGTTGCTCTGGTGAGCCACCAGCACAAGCCTGCACCACTGGCATGGGTGCCCACCACCAGCATCAGCACCCTGAGATGCCCTGATCACACACTGGTAGTGAGGGGTGCTGGGTATTGGCTACACCCAGCAGCTTGCCAGTGCTGGGTCAGCCTCAGGGCAAGCAGCTGCCTGTACCCTGCCAGCCCACACTGCAGGTGTGCTGGGGTCCCTGCAGCTTCCCATGCTTGGCCAAAGCCTCTGCCAGGGCTGGTCTTTGAGGCAGGCTTGGGAGTGCACATCAAGGGCAGCATGGAGATGGCTGCTGCCTCCCTCCCAGCCCCAGGCTGGAGCAGCTGATCTCTACTCCCCTCCTCATCCCTTCCAAGCTCCCAGCTCCCAGGGCTGACCTCTCCCAGGCCAGCTGCACAGGAGGGCATTCTCCTCCTCACTGCAAACAGCTGTGACCTCCCCCAGAAGGCAGCATTAACACTTCCCCCCCCCTCCCCCCTGCCCCGAGCCATGCTCCTGGAGAAGCTGGACCATCAGGATGCAGAGCAAGAGCCTCAAGTTCACAGCCATGGATAAACAGAGCACCACAGGGACTAGCGGCCACCTACTTTGCTAGCCCAGGGGATGCATCATGGGAGACCACAGCATTCCTCACTCCCCTCCAGTAGCAGGCAGGAACTGGTAGCTGCCCATCTCTGCTCCAGGCAAACCCCAACACCTGACAGGCAAATCTGCAACAGATGGAAAGTCACCACAACTTTCTGGTCCCTGCTGCTCTGCAACAGCTCCACATCTACTCTGCTACTTTCCCATTGAGCTGCACCATTTGCTTTCCATCAGCCTCTCCTATAAATGAAGTTTCGTTAACCAGCACTATCCAGACCAGCATGTCAGGCTGGAGCATGACATGCAGAGCTCAACTTGGGGGTGTTCTCAGGGGGTCTGGGAGAGTGAGCAGCTGGAAGAGCTGGGACACCTCAACCAGGAGGTACAACAGCACTGCAGCTACACTGATGTACTCCAGGGAAACATCACTGAAATTGTGCTACTCTCTGCCACAGGATTAAAGAATGCCTAAAGCTTTTTGGGCTGGGACCTGCACTGCTCCATGGCAGGCATCAGGAAGGGACTTTGCTGCATTTCTCCTCACCTGGAGGGTTCATCATGACACCAGCTCTGTCCCCAGCCTTGCACACCTTCACTGATGCTCAGCATTCCCAGGCACCCAACTCCACACTTCTCCCTCTGCCATGTTTTGCTCTCCATGGGCAGGAGAAGGAAGGCCAGGCTGCCTTCCACCAAGAGCTCACTCCTCTGATCCCCTCCTGCCCTGATCCCCTCCTGTGGGAGACACCAGCAGCCACTCAATACCCAGTTGCCAGGAGGTGTCTGGAATTAATCCGCCAAAGAATCAGGCTAATTACTATGCAAATACTCAAGTGAGAGATGCCAACTCCAGCAGAGCAGCCCTTGCATCTGCACCTTGGCAGTCACCTGCTGGAGCCACAGTGAGGAAACGCTGATCCCACACCGCAGGCTGCTCCTCGAACAGGTAAAACCACAAAGTATTTACAGCCAAGAGCAAACACACCAGAGCTGCTGAGGTGTCACCTCAACTCACCAGGGCAAGAACACAACGTTCCAGCCACTGACTCACTAATTATACAGGCAATGCCACAGAGCCAGGGCTGGCTTGACCCAGTGTGCCATAGGGCACCTGCGAGTGCATGGCTGTCAGACATATCCTCCCCAGGCAGCCTGCCCCACCATGGCTTTGACCTTCACTCAGTTGAATCATTCATTCATCTGCCTGGCTTCTCCAGGTTTCCTCCTCCAGAGAGGCTTCATTATGTTTCCCACCAGTGCCACAGAGCCCTTCGAGCTGGATGGTGGACATGGCTCTCGCCTCTCCTTCCTAAGGGCTCCCCATCACAAGAACCAATTTTTGAGGAAGCATGCAAACTTCCTTCTCCAACTTGGGGGGTTTCCAAGCCCAGCCCAGACATTCCCACCAGGATGCGAGTTTCCATCCTTAGAAGCACCACCAAGGTCATGCCCTTGGGTTTCCCTCCCTTCCACATCCACACGGAGCCAGCAGCACCCTCCTGGCACACCTGCAGCAACATCCACCCCGGCTCCAGCACTTCCTCCTCACCCCATGGCTGAGGCCATCGCCTCACAGCAAAGCACTTGCTGGGCCCAGCCACCTTCATCATCCTCTAGTCCTGCTGAGAGAAGGAAGGAAATGAGAAAGCACTTGTATACTGAGATGTATAAAGAGATTCAGCCACCAAGGTAGTGCTGTGTGCAACCTGGCCTGGGAGCACATCCCATCCCCTGCAGAGCCACCTTCCCCACAGAGCAGCTCTGTGCCAGGCAGCCTGAGAAGAAAGTGGGCAACAGCTCATCAGCACTTCGCAGGGATTCCCCGACGAACAGTGGAAACAGCTTTGTTTATCCCCAGCAGCTCCCAGGACAGAGCTCTGGATGAAGCAGCAGTGCTCAGCCCCAGGTAGCCAGCTCTGTTGTAGCCTCTGGAAATACCACAAGAAGCTTTCTAAGAACAAGCACAGCTCCAGAGAAAGAGGAGAAGACAACCCTTGGGCCAGCTGAGGTGCTCCCAGACCAGTGGTCCGGCTCTGCGCCAGCCCCACCACGTGTCCCATCCAGTCTCCCGCCTTTCAGAAGCGGCAGCTCCCAGCATCGTGCTGCAACTGGCAGTCAATGCTCAAGCCAAGAAGCTGCTTGCAGGGACCGACACAATTCTCTAAAGCCGCTTTGCTTCGGGACAAGGACAAGAGCAGGTACAGTCTAGCTTGGATGTAGAGGACAAGGAGGGATGAGCGGGAGCTAGTGGTCCAGGAGATGGCACCCAACCGAACTGGTGGCCAGGAGAGATGGAAGCAGCCAGCCAACCTGGCAGCCCTGGGGGACACAGCACTCAGGCCAGCTGGCAGCCCCCGGAGGACAGCGACATCGCACCGGGACTCTGCTCACAGCACCATCCCGGTGCCTGCGGGACACCCCACTCCCTGCTGACCCCGACCCCACGCCGGGGCCATCAAGGCGTCGAGGCCGCCCGTGCCCCCGCACTCACCTGTG
>JANHFX010019155.1:0-16080 GCA_027560015.1 Chloroceryle amazona | reverse complement strand
GGGGAGGAGCGGGGCCGGGCCGGGCCGAGCCGTCGCGCAGGGCGGGGGCCGGGCGGCGCGGGGCATCTCCGCGGCGCGAAGGCTCCTCCCGGGAGGCGCGGGGTGCCGGGGCCGGCGGGACTCCTCCCCCGCGCGGTGTGCGCAGCTCGCCGGGAAGGGGCTGGGCCGCCGCGGCTCGCCCTGCCGCATCCAGCTCTTTAAACATGGCGCAGGCGGCGGCGGCCGGGCGATGACCGCCGGCGGCCGCGCCGGACATGGCTCGGGCACCGATCTTCCCCCCTTGCTCCTAGGGAAGAACATGCCCAAGGCCAGGACGGGCGGTGCGGAGGAGGCGAGCCCCGAAAACGCCGAGAGGAAGGGCCCCGGGCGCCCCCGGGCCGGTGGGGTAAGCACTGCCCGGACAGGGACGGGCCGAGTGGGGCGGGCGGCTCCTGGGGTCTGCAGAGTCCTCCGTTTCCTCCCAGGGGATGAGGGAGCCGATGTCCTGGCTGCCCCGCGGGGCCCCAGGCGCCTCGCTTCTGAGGATCCTCGGGTCATTGAGGAATCGTTTCCCCTTAAGTGGAATCGGACTCCTCCCGTGTTTCCCCGTGCCCTGCCGCAGCTGCCCTGCAAGCGAGAGGCGCTGCTGGGGCTGTCAGCGAGCAGCCAGGCCTCGGGCTCCGCAATCCCTCCGTGCCATCTTCTCCCTCCTGTAGTTCTGCTACAGGCGGTCGGCCGGAGGTTGATCGTCTCTTTGCGTTTAACCCCCTGTGGAAATAATTGTGGCTATTGCATCAAATCCCAGAGCTCCTCGGCTGCCCTTAAAATGTTCTCTGCTGTGCTGAGAAAATCTCTGCTCTCGGGGGGTCTCAAGCCTGGCACAGACAAAGACGTGGCAGCCGCGTCTCGGTAGCGCCAAGAGCACAGCAGGCAGGGAGCTGGGAATGAGGGGAGGAAGCCACGCTGGAAAAATAGTTGTTCGTTTCCTGTTAATAGTGTATTCAAAGCCAGAAGGCTCTGCTGGCAGGTGGACTGCTGCAGTTCCTGCTGCTTTTTCTGGAAATGCCCATATTTAGACCCTTCACTAAATCTTGAGAACTTCACAGCGCAGGGTTTGCTGCGTGCAGTTGTTAAAATGGGGTGTTTTCATACTATTTCGTCCTTAAAAGACCACTTCTTTTTAATAAGTAAGTCTTGTCTTTCATAGGCCCTTCAGAAATGTTAGGGGTCAGGGAGTATCAAAACTGACTTGCTTTTTCTCTGGCTGTTCTGTAAACTTAATCTATAGTAAAATTTATTTGTGGACTAAGAGTTGAGCCTTTAATTGGTCTTATTTTGTGTTTGAATTGTGTACACATTAACCTTGTTACTCATTATTATGTTAATTATTAAAATTATCCTATGTATTCTATTGTGTGCTTTGTTGACTTTTTTTAGTGTTTGTGTGACTCCATACACCGGAGTATTTGTTTAGTCAGCTGTATTTGAGATATTTTTTAACTAATGAGAAGTTTTTGTGTGCTTTTCTTAAAAAAAAAAGTGTATGTTTTTGTTGTTTTAACTGGCTTGTAAGGCCTGAATATTGCTTTTGAGTGAAACTATAGCCAAGAAAAACTCATTCTGGCCAAATCGCATCTGCTTGTCCAGACACTGAGCTTTCAGGGTTGAAATCTGTGTGCCCTGCAGATACTGCATAGCCAAACTTGGCAAGATGGCAGGAGACCATAAAAGCAAAGGTGACACGACTAAACTTTGCTAAATTTGATACTGCTCACCAATGGTGTTTTTGGAGCCCGAGCCAGTGTACAAACCCTGGTCTCTGTGATATTTGACCATGCCAGAGGGTTTCACTGTTTTCCTGGCTGGGCATAAGGTTTTGCATAGACTGGTCAATGTTTATTTTCCCACGAACAACATTTACACTTAAATTTTGTGAAATAAAATGGATAAAAAGATAGCATTGTTTATCTTCCAGACTTCAAGGAGAAGTGTCACTCAGGGTAGACTGTGCAAAACCGAATGTTGCACAGTAGAGCATATAACTAATAACATTTGACACCTCATGAGAGTCTTTGGCTAAGCTCATACCTCTCTGGCTATGAGAGATACGCTCTAGGCTTGAGCAGTTTTTGCTGTGTTGTTCTTACTTGGTTTTGCTTGCACTCTTTGAGGCTGCCTTTCTTCTGAGGACCTTGGGGTTGTTTGGTTCTTTTTTTTTTAAGCGCCACACCAGAGTTCATATTGTGAAACACAAGGTGGAAGCTGGATTCAGTTATGACTACTCCATCCTGCCACGTTTCATACAGAAGTCCTCTTGGACTGAGAGTTTGTGTTAGTAAAGATCTCTGAGCACTTCCCACTGTTGGGTGTTCACTTTGTAGGAACAGCAGCAGCGAGGATGAGGAATGAAAGCAGCATAACTTGCGCTGGTGCAGCCCGCTGTCAGCCCTGGTCTTTGCAGGGTGTAGTGGATACTCACGTGAGGTTCTTGGCATCTCTGTGATGTACCGATTTTTGTGTGGGTCTGTTTTAGGAGAATGTGTTTATTGGTCAATCCAAAATCTACAGCTACCTGAATCCTAACAAAACTCCTGGTGCTCGCCCCCCGCTTCAAGAAGAAAACTCTGTCATGTATCACGAGGTGAAGTGTCAGGGCAAAACACTAACTGAAGCCTACAGGAAAGGAGATGGTAAGCTTGATCTTTGGATTGTTTGCCTCATTAAATGTGCTCCCTCCACCCCCAAGTCAACAAGGTAGGGCAGCTCCCCTGGCCCAGTTGCTTTCCCAGTCCTACAACTCTATTGGCAAACTGGTCCTCTACAAAAACGAGGCTCTTTATCCTTTTCCAAACTTAGGTCATAGGTTTATCAGGCCATTTTTCCTCTGAATTTTTTTTTGGTCTGGCAATGCTTGTGTCACGTCTCTGGATAGAAGAAACTAACACTTTCATTGTCAGTATGCCACAATCTCTGCAATGCTATTACTGCTGTGACTCTTCAAGGCAGTGTTTGGCAGTTTATCTGTTTTTTTGGGGGGGAGGCCTGTCTTGTTACCAAAAAGTGGTTTATTCTATAATTTGACTACTTTATACTAATATATATAAAGGCAATTCAAAGCCACATCAGACATGAGGTAGTGGTAAAAGAAGAAAGAGTAGGAGCAGAGATTGTGGATGCTGAGTTCCAGGCTTCATAGGTGCTTCACTGCAGTGACTAGAAATGGGAATGTTCCATGAGTTTATGGGGCTTGGAAGCTGGTTTATGTTTATATTTAATAACCTTGGTCATTTGTAAAAAGATTTTGATGCAAACAGTTTTAGGAAGCAGGTATTTTAAGTCCTACTCGACACAGGGGGTGTCAGGTTTCCTGCAAACTCAGGGCCTTTAGTTCCTGATTTAGCTCCCTGTTTTTTGCACAAGAAAGTGAAGATGACTTTATCTTGTCCCACTGCTGTGGCCTTGCAGCTGTGCTTCATTTCGCCAGTGAGACTGAAGCATCTGTCTCGGCAGATGGGACTGTTAAACCTGGTGATGTGCTTTAAATAAAACTTCATTCAGCTATTTTCACCTACCTCTAAATCAGCTGACTGAGGAGGAGGATGTGGTCATACTAAGGTAGGATGCAGGCAACCAAGAAAATGCTGGTTGCAGGGAGGGCTAGACTTCTTCTAAGTGCCATGTGGATTTTGTCCTAGTGCTACCAGCCTCTGCATCTACTGATTGCAGCAATGCAGGATCCAAAGGCCTCCTCTCCCTCCTCAGTGCAGGATGTTGATAATTTAGTGTGCCAGATGCAAACTGTGCAGCTGAATCCAACACTGCACCAAAGGTGCTCCCTGTTCAGGTTTGGAAAATGCTTGCGTGGCAAACCTCACGTGACAAAGTACTTGTTCTACCCTTTCTCTGCCCACCTCTCCCTCTCTACTATGTGTACTGTAGCAATGACCAGTCAGAAGCTGAGTAATTTTAGTTGATCCTAAGTTCAGAGCCTTACTTTATTTTTCTGTCACCAGAAAAAAAGAATGGTGGCAATTTAATTGAAGGTGCTATGAAACCAGAAGACCAGAAAGATAAAGAAAGTGGGTGCAATACTTCAGTGCCCTCCTCTGATCAAAACCAAGAAACTGTAGAAACTCAGAAGACGCCCCTGCCTTCAGCCTGTGCTGATGAGGCCAATGCAAAGCCAGCTCAGAAAAAGATGGTTAAGGCAAAACGTGGACCAAGGAGAAAGTAAGTGACTTCTGGAATTGTAAAAGCCTTTATTGTGTGTGTCCTTTTGCACTAGCAGGCTTTGATCTGCGTTTGTCTGTCAGGAACTACAGTCAGACCTGTAATTAATCTTATTCTTGCTTTGTTGCCTTTTTTTAAACAAATGGGTATGTTGCAGGAAACAAGTCTGAAAGGGAGACTTCTTTGTTTTCTCAAGAATGACACATTTGAAAAATACAAAGTAACACCCCAAGTATTTATCTGCCTTGCAGAGACTACATGCTGATCACCTGCAGAGAAAGAAATTAATGAGCCATTAAAGCCTACTTTTCTGGGGACAAATGGGAGTGATAAGATATGCCAGAGACAGAGCAGTTGGAGGGCTCCTGGCTGAGCTGATATCTTTCTTGTGATATCAAAGTAATGTGACCTAACATTAATGAATTCCTTGCCAAGCAGTTTTCACGACCTAAATTTTTAGAGCACCTTCTGGCAAAGCACACAGGGGTTTCAGACTTGTAATGTGACCTTCAGCTGTTTTCCAACGGCATCCTGTTCTTATTGGTAAAGATTTAGCACTAGAGTAATGGAAATAGCCTGGGGAAGAAAAGGGGACGTAGCTTCTGGCTTGAAGTGGATTAATAAGAAACACTGACTCCTATTGATCATCTTTCAACATAGTAAGCTGAAAGTAAAAATTTCTTACAGATATCCCTATCCTAGAGGTCTGCCTTCACAGAGAGTCTGAAATAGACATGTTCTCTATTTTTCTTATCCCTTAGAACACAAGGAAGAACACCAAATCGAAAAGTGACAGATTATTACCCAGTTAGAAGAAGTTCCAGGAAGAGCAAATCTGAATTGGAGGTAGTGCTACTTGTTAAACTGCTAAGCATTACTTGTTACATTTGCTGATTAATTGAATGTTTGAGGAAGTGTGTAATTATCTGTAAATGGTTTCCTTTGGCTAAATATAAATAGCACTGTATACTGGAAGTATTAAGAACAGGCTTACATTTTGGAAATGCTGATCCAGTTCTTCCAGGACAGAATCTAGCTGCTTATAAATTTTGTAGGGCAGAAATCTGTCTCCTTACCATTCAGTTTTTGATAGAAATATGGGATGCTTTGGAAAAAATAGTATCACTGGCTAACCATTTTCTTTCAGCTATAGAATAACCTACAAAAGTTATCAACAATACTGTTGGTTTTGGGTTTTTCTTCTGCAGACCGAGGAGAGGAGGAAAATAGATGAGCTAATTACAAGTGGGAAAGAAGAAGGAATGAAGGTAACTGCAATGCCAACTTGCGTAGCCATGTAGTGTTTATACAGAATGTTGTTAACCTGTTTAAGCAGAAAGTAGCAGGACTCTGTCTCAGAACTGCTGCAGTTCCTCAACAGGAACCTGAAAGTGCAGCAAAACCAGAGCACTCTGACTTTTCTTCTAGGTGGGCAATACTTGGTTCTGAAGAAGTCGTACGTGCAGCCTCAGTCGTAAATATTGAGGGGGCTTTGTAGTCTTTACTGAAAACGCACTTGCTTGCTGCAGTATCTCGTTTCTTGGGTAGCTTCCAGAACTGGGGTTAGATGGAGCAGCTAATTGTTACATGTTTAAAAGGTACCACCCATATATCCTGTTGGTATGGTGACAAATTCTCTTTAACCTTTTTGCAGCCAGCTGCTCTGGGTCTTTATTGCAGCTCTTGGCATAATGGGTTGTACTGGTTTTCTTCCCACTGCTAGCAAGTGCTAGTTATTGGGACCAAGAGCTTCCCAGTGGGGTTCACCCTTCTTAGAATTTAAAGCAGAAATGGCTCATGGATGTGCAGATTTGTGACGTTTGCAGCTTGCAGTTAATGCTGTCACATCTGCAACAGAGATAGCAGAATTTTCTTGGAATTGTCCATTTTACAGGGGGAGGAGGAGCAGTAAACTATACTGGTGGGGGATAAATGTCATTCCTGTAATCGATCTTTCTGTTCCTCTTGTTTTTTAACCTGTGCATGCTGATAGTGCACCTGAAATGGAAGGACTTAATGCCTCAGCTAATAGGTAGTTTAAAAGAAAAAAAAAAAAAAACAAACCCAAAACTTTTCTCTGTGTATTTTTATTGAAAAAATAACTCGGTAGTTCTCTGATCAGAAGAATTGATACCAAAATACCTGGTGACTCAGGGCGTGTCCCAAACTCCTCCTGTATTTCTCTTGCAATGCTGTGCATTGTACTTTTTTGTACAGCTTTGTCTGCAATACACACAAATACTCTGCTGTAGCATTTTTAATGACAAATCACTCATTTCCTAGTAAACAGCTTATTTGCAATCATGTAAATGCTTTCTAATTTCCCAGCTGATTTTCTTTTCAACTCAACAGATTGATTACATTGATGGCAAAGGGAGAGGAGTAATTGCTACTAAACATTTTAATCGAGGAGAATTTGTAGTTGAATATCATGGGGATCTCATAGAGATCACTGATGCTAAGAAGCGAGAAGCTGTGTACGCTCAAGATCCATCCACAGGCTGCTATATGTACTATTTTCAGTACCTCAGCAAAACATACTGGTAAGTGTGTCTTAAGTGTGCCAGCTGAGTGAGAGAGGCTTTGAATGCTGTTGGCCTTATTTTCATGGTGTTTTAAAAAGATATTATTTATTTATTTTAAATGGGAACCATGAATTATGAAATCTCTTTGGAGCTCTGTTTTGCGGCCCATGAGGCCTCCTGTACCTCTGGGCTGCAAGGAAGGGTAGGTGACTCAAAGCCCTGTTCTCTGGAGTAGAGTACAGGCTATAGGGAGGGTTGTATCTGCTCAGATGAGACTTCTAGTTCTGCTGTGGACTTCTGCTTAAGTTGATTCTCTTGTAAAATTAACTACTTTTCCTGTGTTGTCGGGGTTTTGTTTGTAAAGCAGCATGGAAGAGAAACATTTCCTTCATCTGGCTTTAACTGGGTCTTCCTCTTTCTCTAGTCCCTGACACCCACCCTGTGCACATGCTTTATCACTCTTTCATTTGCCCCAAACTGCATTTCTCTCCACGCAGCTACTCGGGCTATGTTCTTTCCTCCTTGGTTGGTACTACTGGAAGCTGCAGTGTGGCTCACTTGACTTGTCTATTAATTACCCTATAGTCAAAGTGTCTGACTTGCAGTCTGGATACCATAATGACAGCTGCCATAACAATTCTTTGTGCGCTGAGGGGCACTAGAGCTTTAGTATCCAGGTCTCTGGAAGTTGGGCATGTAATACTGAAGCATTTTCAGCCTTCAGTGTCAGTAGAGACTCTTGCCCGCTGACTCAGGAGATACTACTTAGCTTGGACACAGCTCTCTTGAGGGGAAAGAAGTGCTTCTGGTGATGTTCTACATTCTGCTTCTGCTGTTCCTCCTGAGTAGTTAAGAGCTGCTTGGAAACAGGCAGCTTTAGTTTACCTACATCGCCATCATGTGCAGTCTATTTAATATCAATATTCTGTAACATCCTGGTTTTCCTTCATTTTTCAAGCCTTGGGTGGATTCCTCGTTCTTTATCTGATTTCCACTTTGGATTTTGTCCACGAATGTGACTGTGTGATATGCAGCAATCCTTCATTCTGTTCTTGTTCTTTCAGTGTTGATGCTACAAAAGAAACTAATCGTCTGGGACGACTGATTAATCACAGCAAATGTGGCAATTGTCAGACAAAGCTTCATGACATTGATGGTGTGCCTCATCTCATACTGATAGCTTCCAGAGACATTAATGCAGGTGAAGAACTGTTGTACGACTATGGAGACAGAAGCAAAGCTTCCATTGCAGCTCATCCATGGCTGAAACACTAATTAATCTCCTTTCTTTGATTTTTTTTTTTTGGTTGGTTTTGGTTTTTTGTTTTCTTTTTTTTGTGGACTGAGTGCTCTACAAGGAGTCGGTGGAATTTTTTTTTTTCCCCTGTCCTCACTTCCCTTGGCTTTTAGTGGACTACTTATGGTGTTCTGAGCTCCTTAAAAACTACCTTTTGCTTTGCAGTATTTAAATACCTATTAGAGTTTTCCAGGCAGGCTTGAATAATTGATCATAGATTGCCAAAACTTTTATATCATAAAAGGAAACCCTACCTAAAATTTGAATACTTCTGCGTAGCGACCAGTGCCACTTGAGCAGTCAAAGATTTGCACGGAAATGTAATCACTTGGGTTGTTCTTCTGCTTTTGCCATGAAATCTCATGCTCTACTTCGTGGGGTGATGAGCTTGGCATTAGCTTTATGACAGTAGATGTGTGTTTTCCCTCTGACTCGTACATCCAATGGCTCGACTGCTTGTCAGACTGCTCTTTACCCACAGCAGTTCTGACAGGCTTCTCTGTGATGGATGCTACTGTTGTTCTTAAACAATTTGTGGTAGGAGTCCAGTTTTCCCAGTGTCATATCTCACGTTGGCAATGAACTTTAAATGCACTGGCACTGAGGGAAATCGAGGGTCACATTGGCTTTGGAGAAATGACTCCCAAGCCAAATGAGGATAGATTTTGAAAGACTGGGTTGATGCTGATTAGGAGTGTGAAGATGGGACTTCACGGTATGAATCAATGTTTAACATTACTTATTTTCTAAAATTTAAGATGGTACCTTTTTATAGTTGATGTCTGATTCTCGGAGGTGTCTCCCAGAGGATTTTAAAGGAGTAAAAGAAAAAGCTCTCTCCAAAAAAATATTTTATTACCTTCCTATGCTAATTAATCACATCAGAAGCTATTTATTTACTGTGAATGCTTGAAGTAGAGCATAGCGGTTCCAAAAATAGGAGTCATCTTCATATGCAGCTTCAAACTGTAGTGATGGAGTTCATGCAATGAAGAAAGTAGATTCCTTATTGCCTGGTCCTGTAGCTCTGTCCAGCATGGTCTGGTCCCACTGTTGTACATGGGAGTCGAGCGCTTAGCGTCTTGCGGATGTTTGTACCGTTACTGTTGGAGAACCAAATCTGTGATATAGGCGGGCAATACAATGCAGGTCCTTTATGTTAAAGATGAATTCTTACCAGTTGGAATTTTTGCCAAGGCAGGCTTGGCATGCGTGTAGATGAAAATGGCTGTGAGCCATCAGCCACGCTTGCTGCTGGAAGATGTCAGCAAGGGATCTGTGGCTCTGTTCACGTCTTCTGTTCCTCATGTCTTGAAGGCTGCTGCTGTTCCAGCTAATGCCCTCTAGGACAATCTTAGATGCTTGCCTATGTGATAGGTCAAATAGCAACAACATCCTGGTTGTGTGCTCCAGCAGCAAGAGGTGGCTTAGTGATGTATTTTTTAAATTAAAAACTTGAAGACAATGTCTGTGTAAAATAAAGAATATATTTATTATTGATGAAGTGGCTGCTATAGTACCTGTCTCCACTGCAGATCACGAGCGTTTTGAAAGCAAGCTGTGAAAATCATTAGCCATTAAATGATTTATAGGATTTGCTATTTAATGCACAGGCTGTCTCAGATGAGCCTGCCTTGTGTTTTCACCATTTCTGACCAATTAACTGGAGGCCTGTTCCCTTACAGGTACTGGTTACAGGTAAGCTTCGTTGGCTGACTTCTTGGAGTTGGCAGTGATTTTTCTCTGGTCTCGGTAACAGAGACTACAGCAGTGTACAGTACTTGGTTTTACTAGAGCACTTCCCTCGAGTCAAAATTGGAATAAAATGCCTCTTTGTTTTTCTTATTTAAACATTTTATTGTTCTCTTAAACCCTCTGCTCTCCAGCATCACTTTTGTAAAGAAGAGAAGGGGAAGATCTCTTCCCCATTCTACGTAGAAAGAAAATTGTCTTCTCTGAAACTCTTAACTGGTAATCAAGTAGCACTGCATCGGAAGATGGTAATAAAGCTGATGTTGCACTGACTATGTATCTTTTACTTTTCCAGGAACTGCCATATATACACATACAGAGATCAAAATACTTGTCACACAAAGATGCCATTTGGATTTTTATCCATGTGCCTTAGAGGAAGGTTTTGGTTTCAAAGTGTGAAGGACTTTAGCAGGGGAGGATGCCCTTAGGTGGGGAGCTAAGGTGCTGTTTGGGAGCCAAGCTGCTGTTGTCAGGCTCATGTGGCTTTGCCAGAGGCAGTGGGTTGCTCTAACAGGACTGTGGCCCCTTCTGTTGTAGCTGTAGCCAAGGAACTTGCTCCCCTCGAGAGAGAGCAGCTGTGCAGCTCACTGCACCAGAGTGGATGCAACTGATGGTTCCAGAAAAAAACTAGCCCAAAAGGGTTGAAGTGCTCTCCTGTCTACTTTATCTGGTCAACTCCCAGCTTACTATTATTTTAATTATTTTTTTTATTAAAGAACATCTTAAATGGCAAACTGAAAAGATTAATTGCAGCTTCCATTGTCTCCTTCAGCTACTTAGCTGAAAAAAGTGTCCTAGTGCCAGGTTAAGTCTTCTGTGTCTCTCTGGCAGGTTGTTATTTTTGCACAGCTCTGTTTGATCTGTGCAGTTTATTACCTGAAGTTGTTTCATTGAGTCTTAGTAGAGCAATCAGTGTGTTCTGGGGCATGATTCCCCTCTCCCTTTTTAAAGGAGATTGGAAGATACAGCCACAGAAGAGGATGGAGTTTAGAGCCCACGTAAACATTGTTTTTTTTTTCATCTCGGAGGCGTATCCTGGCTGTTGCTGGTGCATGATTGGTTTGGGGTTTCTGTTCTCTAAACGCGAAGTCTCCGCTAAGGAAATGCAGTAACATCCTTCCCTGCTACCGTGCCCCCGAAAACACAGGGCAGGGATATGGCCAAAGCTGATTAACAGCTGGAAGATGGCAAAATGACTTCAGCAGTTCTGTGCCCTGGCTAAAGCAACATCTTTGCTGTTGCCTTGCTGGTGTACAGTTGCTAACAAATTCTCTCGGAAAGGAAACTGCCGTTCTGCCTCTGCAAAGCCGCATTTGCCTTCCGCGTCTGAGCAGATGCGTGAAGTGTCCTATATTTTTCATGCTGCAGTGGATGAGAGGGAGTCAAAAGATTTCAGAGCATGCTTTCACTTCTGAAGAGAGCAAGATCAGAGCTTGATACCTGTCACTGCTCCTTTTATGTCTGTTTGGAGTTTTCAGCTCTGGAAATTCTACTTTTCTAAATGTAGAACCTAATTGGTATCATTCAAGCTTCTTTTTGCCTTCTATGCTTCCACTCCTGATACATCTCATTACTGGGGCTAATCCACAGCTTGTGACAGTTGACTGAAAGAACAGAGCTTATGAAAAATACATCTGTCTACCACAGGAGACCTTTAGCTGTCAGAAATTAAATGCTTGGTGCATTTGTTCCAGTTTGAGCATGCACCTCTGAAAAGACAGCGGTGTTTTGTGGGGGCGGAGCATGATGCAGCAGCTTTGCTTCCCTTCTCCACCAGCTTTCATCTCGACCCCAAACGGCTGCTCCTGCGTTTGCAGGGGTTGTGCTGTCACAGCCCAACTGAATCTTTCTCGGGTGGGGGGGTGACAGGCTTCTGCCTACTGCTGCCTGTTTATCGCCCATCTCTGGCGACGACAGACACGGAACAAAAAGCAACGCTGGGGATTTCTTCGAGCAGTTCTGTGTTAGAGTAAGATAATTATTTCTTCTTGGGGACTGCACTCTGGACAGGTTCTTTGCTCCCAGTGCTGCTCTGTGAACATGCTTGTGAACAGCAAGTAGCTTTTCAAACCATCACCTTCCAAAAATCATTTGGGCTGAGCATTTTGAGAGGGGGACGAGTGCTAGTACAGATCACTGCAGGCTCTTTTAATAAGAATAAAACCCACGTATAAACTTTTATTTCTACACGTGTGGAACATTTGGCAAGGATCTTGAGAAATACAAAAAGTGTCTTAAACAGTTTCTAAAAATGTAAAGTAAAATCTATTCTGAAAGAATATTATACACCATCGTTTTTATGAGATGTCACTCCTCCTCTAGAGGAGAAGCAGCTTTTTCTTCCAATGGTTGACTCCCCTTGTGCCTCAGAGGCTCTCCTCAGTGCCACTTCTCAACAGGAGGGGTTAAGTTCTCAAGAATGCTCATTTTCCATGTTTAAAAGAGAACCTAAAAAAAACAAACCCAAACCAATAAGCACCACCACAAAGGAAACAATATACAACTGGAAAAAGGCGGCCGTGTCAACGTATTCTGCTATTTTGGGGAACTTTAGGGACACAGCCAGAGCTCGTGGGTACAGTGTACAGCTGCTTCTTACAATGTAAACAAACCTCTGGGGACAGCTGGCACGTTCCCCCAGCAGAGACTTCATCTGCATGTACGTGGGGGGAGAAGTATTGTAGGCTTTTGCTCTGAAATGCTTTTTTCCCCTACAAAAAGCAATGCCCTGCTTGCCTGGGTGGAGGTTGCCTTCCTGTGGAGTGCTTCTTCCCCAGGAAAGGATTTCTCTATTGGGTTTTAATTTTACAGGGAGAGGAGGAGAAATTAACCAGCCGAGCAGGCTACAGTTCAGCATTCATCCCTGGATTCACTCAGTATGAAGCACGCCATATTCTGCCAGAGAAAGATGCAGCCAAACTTACAGCCGTCTGATGATCGTCTTCTCTTCCCTGTCCTTGCTGGTGCCAGGGCTGCTGGCACTGACTTCTTTTTCCAGTTCTTCAGTTTGGTCCCTTCTCTGGGAGATGATCCCCCTGGGAAAAGAAGAGGCTTTGTTTATTTTTTTGCGGGTTTGTGCGTAGAGTGGCATTGCAGATGTTAAACCTTTCACTGGGTGTTCATGGGACAGGGATGGGAGCCCAGCCTCTTCCTTGCAATCAACTGCTCTTATTTTCTTTAAATACTACAATGTATTTTTGCTCAGGCTGCGCTCTGAGGAGAACACTAAAATAATGAGATGACTTCTCCAGAGAGGAAGATTGGCAAATGGCAACAGGAGTGCAAGGGAGGTCGAGTTACACGCTGGATTTGTACAGAAGCCCAAAGATAACAGCAGGGTACAGACAAATGGTGAGTTTCTGCATGGGTGGATCTGTGGTACCTTCAGCACAGCCACGAAGGCTGGGGACAGATGGAAGATTCCCAGTTTCCCTGCAAGGCAGGTGGCTGTTCCTCTTTCCATCCTATGAAGGAGAAAAGAAAGGCTTTGCCTGAGCTGTGGATTTTGTCATCCTGTTTCGATGCTGCCACACTCTATGAGGTTGTAACCGTCTGCTTTAGGCAAAAGCTTCACAGTTTTCCCAAAGCCTCTTTCCCCCGCTTGGAATCGGGTGAGATCCTACCAGCTTGCAGACTACGTTATGTTTTCACAGCGTGCCAGTTGACTGTCCTGAGCTGACCTCATTTATCTCCAGAGCTGAGTGGATGAAAGCTTGTGACTGCTGCAGCTGGAGGCTGACAGTAGGTAAGCAACGCTCGGCTGGACTTTGGAAATAAAAATAGAGAATTGTATCTAGAAACTGGTGTGATGTCAGGCTTGGGCTAATCCGAGGCAGATTCTCCTCTTCAAGAAATGGGACCACGAGCTGTTTGGTGACACTGCAGATCTCGAATATCTGAATCGTAACTTCTACTCAGAAATCATGATTAAAAATGTGATTCCCAAACACCATCGGTGATTTCAACCCATTCTCTGTGGGGATGTCCATCGCCTAGTGCTATACAGAGCTTATTTCCAATACACACAAGACATTTTAGAGTCCGTATTTGTATTTATCTTTTTGTCCTGCACAACTACTCTGTGTTCCCTGCTGTTACACTTAGGGGCTTTGCACGACCGTTTACAGGGCAGATGTATTTTTTGGCCTAAGCTGTGGTGCTGTACGAGGGGATAACCACACAGAATTGCTCCAACTGAAAAGCAACCCCGAGAACACTCTTTGTGCACAGCGCTGACTTAAATAATTAACTCAAATTCAAAACATTCCCGCTGTTAATTTTTAACTTGGCCTGCACTAAGCTGTGTCACACAGTTGGGTAATCAAAGCAAGAAGCTGTTTAGTGGCCGCACAGCAAAGGCCGGCAGCTGGGCAGGGGGAGTGGTGCCCTGCAGTGCTGTGAGAAGTGCTGTCGAGCAGTTTCTTGGCTTTAACTTTAAACTTCTCGGCTTAACCTGCCTATTACAGACAAGGCAAAGGGTGGGCTTGCTAGGTCTCAGGGGTGGTTGCTGAAAGATCTCCACTGAAACCTAATGTGCTCGGGCGTTGTGTCTTGATTGAGATGTAGTTTCCTGCCTTGAAGAGTTTATAATGACCTGATGATGAGGGGCAGAGCAGCCTTGGAGGTGAAGGAATTTGTAGCATCAGCAGCAAGACCCTTCTCTGAAAGCACTTGCTTTGCACAGTCCAAGTGCCTTAACCCTCCGTTGGCAGTCATAAAAAAACCCACCCCACACCTTACTTGGAGTGACAATACAAGGCCTCAATACTCTTGATTTCTAGATTAATGCCACACCCATGGTGGGAGCAAAGGAACTGTCCATAAGGCGGAATTCCAGACGGCAAGCTGGAGGAGGAAGGAAATTCTGACTAAAGCCGAGCTGGAAACCCCCATGCTCTTTGGTACGTAGCGCAGCTTCAGATGAGAACGGCACACGTGCAACGGCCGTGACCGCACAGCCGAGTTCCTGCGCGCGAGAACCCGGCTTGTGTGTGGAGGGGAAGTCCCCGTACGTGGGCTTGCAGCGGTGCAGTTATGGGAACAGGCCCCGCGAAAGACGAGGGAGTTCAGTTTTAAAATTACATTGCCCAGAGACTTCATCCTTCCCCATTTCTCATCTGTAGGCTCTGGGGGGCCAGGGGTGCCTCTCCCACCTCTGGGCAGTGCCTAGCCCAGTCTAGGTGCTCAGAGCTGCAATGCTGCGATCTGAGGCGCTCCCCAGGCGAAAAGGAATTGTTATTAGTTCTTTGCTGACCACAATATACCTCTTGTAGCACTGTAGCTCCTCTTGCACCACAAGAAGCTGAGCTTTCAGCTGGTTACGCTCTTGCAGTACATCCCGCAGCTCCTGCAGTGTGAACCGGGGCCGATTGGGATCTGTGAGGTCTATGACCATTTTATCTGGTCCAAGGCTCAGCTGTAAAATAAACGGTGGCGGTCACGATCTTGTAGCCTGTGAACAACCCCGTAACCAGGGCACTCACAAACTCTGACTTTTAAAGATAAGTGGTAATTCTTAGAACTAATATGAGTTCATCATAATCCTGAGTTTTTCCAAGCAGTTAATTACAGTTTTGCTTATTATTTTTGTACACCCTTGGTGTCTGCATTTCCAGGCCGTGTATAAGGCCCAGCTGTGACAGGCTCTGACCACAGCTAAAAGCAAACTCTGTCCCGAAGAGTTTGTAATCTGGTTTGCTCAGGAGGTGCCTTTTGGTCTATTTTCTGAGGGTGAGAGATGCTGAGCAATCTCTAATGTCACACCAAGACTCTGTGGCAGAGAGGTGAGAACTTTTTTTCCTTTCCTAACTTAAGACCTTTGTGGCAATGGCTTTTTCAGACAGAGACGTCGGTTTCTCTTGCCCAGGGTAACAAAGCTTTAGCGTTTGCATAAACAGCAAATTCTCTTTATGGGGCCAGGGCCGTGTAAGAGCTGTACAGTGGATTTATACCCCGTGAAACTGCCCGTGTGTGTGAGCTCCTGTTAGCGCTGCACGTTGCTGAGCTCAGAGCGGTGGAAGGGCAGTGAGGAGCCACAGCCCCGCGGCTTTTAACAGCCCTGAAGATCTCGGCTCCAAGGCCTTCACAAAGACGAGAAGCAAACTCTGAAACTCCTTGTGCTGCGGTAAGAGACCGGCGACTGCGGCAAAGGTATCCCCTGGCCTCTCTGCTGCTCGGGTGGCTCTCACGACCCGTGTGCAGCCAAGCGGACAGGCCCCCACCTAGGCCGGGACAGGGGCCTCTGTCCCCACGGCCAGGCCGCGCGGTGCTGCAGGGCGGGCACCCACCGCGGCC